>JAVFBZ010206455.1:0-13414 GCA_032466195.1 Katharina tunicata
CAAACTTTATAAGTACTTGTTGGAATTACGGCAATCCTATTTTTGAGGGAAAATAACAAATTTTCAGTGTAAATGTGTCTGAGTTGTCAAATTAGTACCGCACTCTTGCTACATCAGCGCTGTTCGTTGTTTTTCCCCCCCTTTCCTTGTTTTCATTGCCACTATTGTATAGAATACCGATATGAAAAGTTTATGTCTCTGGAAGATAACTTTTAACCAAAAATTAATGAGTTCAGTAACTCACAGTTTTTTTGCCAAATGACATATAAAACCAGTATATAAATGTACATGTATGCAACTCATTAACTATTTTAGTGTGATTTCCTGCACACATTTTAAAGCGTAAATCTACGGAATAAGAGGTGTCTGCAAAGGAAAAAAAATATTAAAAAGTAATTTCGTTCAATCTTTTATTTATATGGTTTGATCAATTGGTATTACGCTCCATGATTGACACTTCACGTCAAGTAGCCTAACTGTGTATAACATATACACACATAAAAACTCATTACCTTTATCTACAAGTGATTTTTGTAAATTTGTTAATACACCTATGGTATTAACAAAGATTATTGTTTGAAATTAAGACTGACGATCGATCAATCAACCGACTCCAGCTGGGTGAGCAGATCTTGTCAGCTTGTTTTTTCAAGGACTCAAAGCGCATGTAGGCCAAATGACGGACAAAACTATTACTACTTTCTATATTTTCAAACAGAGTTTTGGGGCAAAATAAAATTTAAAAATATCTCCGACAAAGAATAGCTATATACATTTTGATTAGAATATAGTCCCCGCCATTGTGCGGCGGTTTGTTGGAAATGCAGTGACTTGGTTCAACTTGAGTGAATTACTGCGCAGCGCGCGTCTTACGACGATCACCAATACACACACACAATACACATGACTGCCTTGTCATTCATGTTGTTCTCGCATGGGACTCGCACTTTACTCGCTGCTAATTCGCTGCTTTGTGCATGGGAAATGCGAGTAATCTATATGCGATTTATGGAGAAGCTCCCTTATGTTCCCAAATTACAATTACATATTAAAAAATATATAAATTATAAATGTATGCCATCAGTATAAAAGCACTTTGTGGAACATGTGCTTATAATTATAAAAGGGTATCGATTAAACTAAATGATGTACACTACCTTTCGTGGATGCTTTGTATGGCTCTCAAACGACTGGCGTAGATCGGTAATAGATCTGTGGGGATGGGAAGCGCTCTGTCCTGCGGACCCGGATGACCTAGACCGATTAAACCGGAACCGCCTATCCAGGCGGAACGACGTGTTCCTAAGCTCATGCGTACTGCTTTTCTCCACTTAGCTCTCCTGTTTTGAAACCAAACCTGTGGAGACAAAACAAATTAAGTACTTCATTGAATCGTTGTCAATAACTTATAATGAACCTAACGTGAATATTGGCTGATTGGGGCTAGAAATTTTCTTCTTTGTGTTTGTTGGTTTTTTTTTGTTATTTTTTTTTTTAACGAAGTTGGCTTATCTATTTTGGAAATATCACAAATGTTAAACCCAAATGTTAAATCGTGCCAAATATAACAATTCGAAAAAATGTAGAGGAGGAAATCAGCCACCAGGTTAGTAGTTGAATACCTGTATACGAGCTTCCGATAGGTTAATTCGTACAGCCAGTTCCTCTCGCGCAAATATATCTGGGTAATGTGTCCGAGCAAATAATTCCTCAAGAGCTGATAACTGTTGCGGGGTAAAAGTAGTCCGATTTCTCCGCTGAAAGAAATAAATCAGAAGTACAAGTTTAAGATTAGCCTATCTAGGTTCGATATTGATGGGGCATTTGGGAAGGATAGTCACATCTGCAGAGACAAGTGGCTTAACTCGTGAAGGGCCCGACCAATAATGTATATACTACAACTTATTGGACTAGACAGCCTTTGTTAATGGATGAGTTGGATTGGCAGGTGTGATTGGTCAATAGTTGTTTGTAAGATTTGGGGCACTTAAAGAAGATATCTGCGATCTCCGATGCTACCGACAGCTTCCCGCATCCCATAGTTATACACCAGCATTATCGACAGACGAGCCCGAACCTGTATGTCAATTTATGATTCATCGCTCGCGAATCAGCAAGCACACGTTTTCACCCGCTGAATCGCTGTGCGGCTGGGCTTAGTAAATCCTCTCTGGTTCAGACGGCCAGCGTATACGTAAGTCCTTAACATTTTGTGACAATGATTATATTTGTGTCGATTGGTTTGAGTAGGGATTTAACGCTGTTTTATTTTACTTATTTAACGGCCTGTAAACCCAATGGGTGAAGGACGCCAGTCGACAAGGACAGGACTCAATAGGCTACCGGATCGATGCTACAACAAATCGGCTTCCTGATGCCATTTAGTTTAGACAGAACCGGGGCACATGAAGCTCCCAACAAAGGCTGAATTTGTGTAGAAATATGGAGATCATCAAAATGTTTTATTGAAAAGATTCGTCATTAGTTCATTTTTAAAAGATAATAGAAAAGACTATGAAGAGAAGGATTTGAAATTACAAATAAGAGAACGTTTCAATATAAGCATTTTCTAAGTCTGTGAAAATATGAATTAAAGATGTAATTATATTGTTTATTTATTCCAGAAGAATTAACAGGGGAACTAGTCCCAATCACAATAACAAATCAATTAAAATAAAATTGATTTAAGAAAGTAAATATATACGAAACAAAATGAAACAATTTTGTTTATAGGCATATACAAGTCAAGACACTTACAAAGACAAAGGGTTTTATGGAAGGCAATTTCTGGTATATATCTGGCGCAACGTTTCCGTCTAGTTGATAAGATCGTTTTCTAGCACTGACCCAAGCTATTTTGATTCAATTCGTTTAAGCCGTTTTATACAGAGAAATCGGTGACAACGGAAAAGTTATATTGTCACCAATAAATGGTGATATATGTTGCATAACACTGCTTGGATTGCCGAGTCCCTTACAGGTTAAAATCCCCCTCTCCGCTTTAGGTATATATAAGGAAAGTTTTGTGGTGGCAGCTGAGATCGCGAGGTGACTTTTACGGGGTATCTTACTGTTTTTCCACCATAAACCAGCAACCCAATCACCATGTAAGCGAAATACCCTTAAGTGCGACGTTAAACACCAATCCAATAATAAAGAAATAGCATATCAGTGTCATTTTACTCAATGCCACTTGGAGAAAGAATCGCACTCTTGACTAAATTGAAGGAGAATTATATATTCATCAAAGAGACATAAGATTCGGCCAGTCTTAAAACGGACAACAATATAAATTGAAACGTATGGTTAATAAAAGATTAAAAGATTTAATTTATAGAAATTATATTATGTTAGTCAACCAAGTTCTAGTTTGGCTACTCAACAGTTTGTCCTTATGCCGCAGCTGAGCACAATCCGTTTGTGGAGTTGAACCTATGGTCGTAGACTGGTGACTCCTTTCTAGAAACGACTGAAATGAACTCAAACAACCTTTTACCAGCTTTTACACCCACCCTTAAGAAAAAACACTCTTTCGGTTGACCGCTTGTGTATTTGCTACAAAGGAAATAGCTAATTTCATTACCAAAATATACAAATAGACGTCCAAAGGTCTATAAATAATATCCTGCAAGTTTCGAAAAAAATATCCATTAGAAGATAATTTTTCAACTTAAAATTTAAATGATATTCAAAATTGAGCGTATCATGCATGGTGGATGTCCAGAAGCAACATTTCTTCAGAATCACGTCCATGATCACAGATTAACGTATTCATACACAATGCTACATGTATCAATACCACCAATAAAGCCTCTTGAATTGCAAATACATTTATTGAAAGACTTCCAGGAACTGTAAGATCAGATCCAATATAGTCCTTTACAAACAATGCAATTTCGGGAAAAATCGTCAATAGACTTCGATCAGTATACATTGTGTTACGAAACCTTATTAATTTGCCCATTTTGCTTCCAATGAATTAGGCAGGTGGTTGGATAGGAGCCTCTTGTGCCCTGGTGCTCACTGAGAAGCCGATGTGTTGTGGCGGCCTGATTTTCGTCTTGTAAATGTATAGTGATGTCATCTGTGTTGCCAACATTGCTTAAAGGTTGGTTTCTTCCACCGATTGGTCTGGCACGCCGTCGTATGAGTGAAATAACCTTAAGTACGGCGTAAAACCTCAATCAAACAAACAAATCCAATCAATGGCTGACTCTGGTTGTAAGCTGAAGTGCCATTATCATTATAAGAAACATCATCGTCTTCATCGTCCAATAAGCCTCTTCTTCCCCATTGTAATTCGAAGTCATTTTCCGAGACGTTGGACTTGTTTGGGTGTACTAGGTACAGTAAAGGGGACTCGGTAGTGAAGCTATCTTTTTTTTATTAAATGATAGACAAACATACAATTAAAGTCAATCAAAGAATGCATATAGTGTATATGGAGAAGTTTTTTTCTTTTTCGGCGGGTTCGCTTTTTTGTGATCTTGTTATGTAGAGCTTCGTGCGAAGCATTATATTAAATGACTATTGAAATTATATGGTCATTTATTTAGAGTTAACGTTTAAAAAGACAAGTAGTTTCTTCCATAATTTGATTGAATGGAGCAGTAACATGACTGTGTCACTTTTAAAACGGTTTCAATAAATGTTGATTTTATTTAGAAATGATATGGCCAGTTATGTCGTTCTGAAGCATGTATCACGGTGCCGGGGACGAACAATTATTACGAAAACGGTCCCACCAAAACAAGACACAAGACAGAAACCGCTCGATTCGCCAACATCACAAGGAACTTTCCGGGATATGATGTTCCACACCAACCGGATCTCGAAACCACAGGGGTTCGAAACAAGTGGAACTAAACACACTTTTAGAAAATCTATACCAAGAAAAAATGCTGCATATGATAACATATTGGGACGCTGAACTAAAAGGATTTTGATAAAGTTATTGGTGAAGTAATATGAAATGCGAAACCAAACACATTTTTCATTAAATATACACTTAGAATTTTACATTTAAAAATAATATTTCATTCAAAAACAGATATATAGAAAAAGTTTTACACTGACTGATCGTGAATGTGTTGATGACTTGTTCACCTTCTATACCAACACATAATTGTTCAGATGCTAGACTTTATTCCATACAAGGTCGTGTTTATTTCTTTCATCTAAACTATATTCGTTGATGAATATGACAAATTTGAAATAAATTGAATTGAATAGTCTACTTTTATTTCTTTAAAAGGGATGCAGTCAATAAGTCTGAAAACAATGTTCCATTAAATGATTACATTTTTAACTATCTTCACATTCAAGCTAGTGACTGTTTGCAACTTAAATCATTAGACATTTGGTGCAAAACAGAATAAAACGACAAAGAAAAGAATATATACAAGTGAAAAACATATCCCATTTTGCAACAAGATATAAGATTGGAAGGGTATTAAAAAATAGAGAACTTATTTCAGATTGAAGTCAAAGATAATGAACCAATTTGTTTAGGCCATATCCCTTCTTTTTTAATACAAATAAACATTTATTTATACCTCAGTAATTCCAAAACAATGCAATTTAAAGTTCAGAACATAATATAAAGCGCGTCAAACGTTATGATTGGTAATCGGCCAAAGTAGTTTCAAATTATCCTACCTTGTCTACGAACTACCGCATTTTAAGAAATTTCGGACATCAAGAAAAATATATTAATTGTTTATTTCTTGAGTTACATATTTATATTATTTTACGAAGTTTTCTAAACCATTTTAAGATTCTTTTTTTTTAAATGCACATGTAAAATATAACCGTTTTACCTGACGTCTTTGACCGAGTATATAATCTTCGATAACAAGGCCATGGTTGCTTCCCGTGGGTTGAAATGGTGGAGATGACATTGTTCGGTATGGTAGCAAATCAGTTTTGTCGTTAAGATATGACGTTGATTTCAACCTGTTGCTTCGGTTTCGGTGTATCGATACAGCTGTAAGTTAAAATTTTTAAATGATGCCAGGAGAGAAAAACTTTGTATCCTTAATAAACAAGCTATTAATTGCTTAGATGCCTAAAATAAGATGGTGCTCTGCGAAACAATACTATTATTTAATCTGAACTCGCTGCATTTAAAGAACAGTGACAATATACGGAAATTGTCTCCGCCTCGTGAGCCAATCAAATCAGTGCTTTTGCTGTCAATAAATTATGATTCGCTAAATCGCTGAACAAGTTTGGAATCGATTTATCATATGCCGACATGAGCTTAAATTAAAATAAAGATGACATACGGTAAAATTTCCAATTATTCGATTTTTCCGGAGTGAAACTTTTAAAATTGTTTTAATTTCACATTTTGCTCATTTTATATGCCTTACGTTTTGCAATTATTTAAAAAAAAATTATCTAAAAATATTTTTTTTTAAATTTATTTATTGACCAGGGAAAAACACAACATCATAACACGGTGAAAATGTTTTTATCTTCTCGTACTTACCTATGAGGACTCGAGACGAATCAGAGACAAATATCATGTAGATATGATGCAAGAGTTACGAATTATTGGTGCTTTTAAGTTTTCGCGATGACAACCAAACTCTGCTTAACATCTGTCCAAATTAACCGGAAAACGTGAGAAATATGTAGGTTTTCTTTACGATACAGACTTTCTGCCCAATTGTGAACACCAAGATTGTTTTTTTTTTGGTTTTTTTTATACCAATGATGCGATAGGAAAACTTCTCATACATTAAAGGAACGTCATTATTATAGTATAATAGGACCATGCAAATAAGACAACACAGGAAATAGAAAGGACGCTTACAGGACGTAAAACATGAACGCAATAAAAATTGGCTAAAGGAAGCTCACGGCCAACCATGCACCGGCTTAATAAGAGGTGACTAGCCGACAAAGGCCTACATCCGATGACTTCGCTTTCAGTTCAAATTGTTCGGGTTCTTCCGGTATTAACTGGATATCTAGAGGAATCACAACGCGATCAAAACGCGCGTGCCACGCGCATGAAAACGTCTTGGGTTCCCTATACATAGCTAACAATACCCAAATTAAAGATGATGTATGCGCGATATTTCTTGTTTCCAGTATTTATCTTGTCATTAGTAAGTGATTAATAGCCTTAAGACACAGCACTAATTATAGCCTAATCATTAAAATGCCGGGCTGGTCAGGCGGTTAATACGCGCGCGCTAACAACTGTTGACACTTCGACCCACTGTTGACGTGTGCGTCAAATATGGCCAATTTTTTAAACGGCACAGAATAAATATTAAAAATATGACATGTGTATCATGACTTATAAGTGACACATGTTTTTTGTGTTTTTATTTATATATTTTGTTTTTTGTTTGCACCTAAGTAGAAATATTTACATTTCGGTAGGTATAGTTGCTACTCAAGTTAATACGGTTTTACCAACGTAAATATTATTTCTTCTGACATTAAAATATTAATACCTAAGTAGATATAATTTAAAATTCAGTTAAAATATTTTCGCTTTTGTAGATAAAATTTCAATTCCACTTAAGTAGAAATTTACTCGAATATAAATTATTTCTACTGAAGTGGATATATTTTAAAATTATACCTACTAACGTAGTAGTAATATCTGGTAGAATTTCTATCAACTAGGGTGAAAGCATTTTACCTCGAGTTGAAATAATATCTACTTTAGTAGAAATATTTCAACTCGAGTGAAATATTTTTACTTGAGTAGAAATTAATTGTACTTAAGCCGAAATTATTCCTTTATATAGGTGAAAATATTTTCACTCAAGTTGACATTATATCAACTTAAAAAGTAATGCTTTAACATGAGTAGAAGCTATATCTATTAAAGTGAAAAAATATTTCTACTTAAGTAGAATTTTTTTTTTAATTATTGTAAATGAAATAATAAATCGTGTCACTTATAAGCCACCATAAAGATGGGCTCGATCAGATTTTACGGTTGGAGTTTTAAGATGACAAGACCTGCTTCGATCTAAATCATTGATATCCTAACACTGACTGGTAAGGATTCTCAATTTCTGGATTTATTGACGCAATACGTTTCGATGCCACATTCCTATTAACACCTTTATCGGGTGAGCATTGGAATTAAACTGTTGCTTGTGTTACTATTCCTGCTTTGAAATGCCTCTGGAATATGTTTCGTTACACTGATTTCCGTAAGAACGAAAGCCTGTTGAAAAAAATTGTGTGCGTGTCTCTAATAATATATTATAACTATCCCTTATTTCAACACTTATAAAGTGGGGCCAAACTTACAATACATTGTCTGATATAACTCAACACATTAAGTCAAAACTTTTGGATACTCATTTTCAAATATATCGTACAGTGGAATGAGAAAAAGATAAAACCAACTATAGGCTACCATTTCTAAATCTAAAATGGGCAATTTAATTAGGTACATAAAAATTAACTCAAGAACAAAACTGCTTTGAACAATCGACTGTTGCTGTTAAACGTGAAGTCTCTTTAATAGGCTATTAGATATCGTCACGTCATCTTGAAGCTCTTTCTCGAAAAAGACCGTGTTAATTGGTTTAATCGCTTTTTAAACATTTTGGGAGCAAAATAATTTTGTAAATGTTATTACAAGGTATAGAATGTATACGCTGGTGGCCTCTTTGAATGAATGACCCCTATTTTCCGCGGTATTCGTTTGATCCTCTGACCTGGTACCCTGGTGCCCACTTGGGGCAATTAACTCCACCCCAGTTTCTTTAGGTATCATGAATTGTAATTTTTTGAGTCACTTAAAGTTGTTTATATATTGGCCACGAGTTATTATTATTGTTAAGAGACAATTTCACTTTTCTATATGATTTCGCAAAATGCCAAGGAAAAGTTTTGAGAGCGTTATTTCACAAAACTTGATTTAAAAAGCCGGATGCGTCCCAGCCATTGTCACTAATGTGTGTACAATTGTCTTAACCCTTAATTGGTCAATATAGTTTGTCCTTAAGCCAAGTGCTAAGTTAATTAAGAGTACTGGAAAAGACGCTGCTTGGAATGTTCCCCGGGTGTCGACATTCAAGAGAGACCTGCAGCACTCTCTCTCTCTCTCTCTCGAAAAACAAAACACGCCACCGGTATCAGTGAAACATTATTGAGTGCGATGTTTATCAAACACAAAATACACATCCATCAGTTCATGCAGCCTGGTTCACTTCAACTATTCATTTGTCAACCGCCAGAAAGTCAATGGGTCCATGTCGCTAAGCACAGAGAAAAAAATAATCTTATAATATCAGCGATGTATCAAAGAAATATGTTCTGTCTTGAAAAATTGTAAAGGTCACATTAAATATGTTTTTTTATGGATGTTATGAGTTTGGGCGGAGTTTTACAGCTGTGTCGATCATTGAAACCATTGTGTGTGGAGGCGCTGGTTTTGTTCGAAGAGCCATTGGGTGTCACGTGTCGACTATTAAACGCGAGACCGATACAATGGCGATGTGATATGTCTCAGTGCGCAGTTAATTACAAAACAGCGTTATATTCCCAGTTAAGTTAGGCGCAAGTGTTAAAAGAGGAGAACCATTCAAAATAAAATTCACGCATACATTTTTTATTATAACTCCGCTTTAAAACTGTTCTTCCTAAATCTCGCGAGAATCAGATAAATCCTAGTTGTACGGCAGACTTTCCGTTCTACGTCACTTGTGCCTCTTCAGCGCTTAAGCTTATTTAATAAATATTCATTAAAATATTTTATAAACTTTGTCAGTGTATTAATGGTCATAATGGTTTGGTTGTGATTTAATAACTATAGGCCTATACCGAATATGAAATATACATATTTTGTTAAGAAAGTGACCTTTAACAGTATTTTCGTTTTTGGGTATAACACAGTCACTCTCTTGAAGATGCCAGTAGTTCCACAGATCAGTTTTGTGTAACCTAGAATAAGAGAAAGTCCGAACAAGGAAGTCAAGTTGGTATAGATAATATATTTCGGCTTTATTATGCCATCATCAGTTTATAACATAAATATTTATATTTTATCTATATGTTTAATTGATGACGACATAAGCAAGCCGAAATATATTATCTATACCAACATGACTCCCTTGTTCGGGCTTTCTCTTATTCTATAAAACTCTCTTAAACTGAACAGATTCTATCTCAGATAATTGTTCAGGCCGATATCTTGCGGGAATTGAATTATTCTGCCAAACTCCACCATACGAATATATTCATGCTTGGGCCTAAGGTAACTTTCAAATTCTCAAGAAA
The DNA here is from genome assembly GCA_032466195.1 of Katharina tunicata. Taxonomy (NCBI): domain Eukaryota; kingdom Metazoa; phylum Mollusca; class Polyplacophora; order Chitonida; family Mopaliidae; genus Katharina; species Katharina tunicata. Next base: position 10,264 of record JAVFBZ010206455.1, read on the forward strand.
TAATTAACGATAAACAAAAGCAACTAGTTTTGGCAGTAAGTCCACAAATGAATCGTCTCAACTTTACTATTAATTTATAGGAAATTAAACAAAGAAAACAAGCTGTCAATTTTATTTGAAGTCTGAAAAAGGCAGAAAAAAAATTGATAAAATCGTGAAGCATTTTTGCCATTTATGGTTTTAGCCAAAACAAAGTTCAACTATCAATAACCCAAGAAAACAATACTTAACCATTAAAAGCTAGTACCACACGAAATAAAACAAGAAATGTTTTAAATCTTTAGCGAGCTATCTCTTTGTTAAGATACTTGTTTTTCCTATAACGTTACCAGACATATTTTAGTGGTTCCCCACTCAACCAACTGAGCCCTACTGATAGAATTATATTTTTACATTAAATGACATAGTACTAAAGTTTTCCGTGGTTTACGATTTTCAAGTTTTATATCTAATTTCTCATGCTATCAACAGTTCCTGGCATAATAGAGACAGTTATTAACTGAAACATCACTAATCTGTTCCGCTGATTAGTAGAATTCAAGGACATAAATAATATTCACATGTCAAGGTGTGGAATTTCTCTCTGGCCGAACTGATTCCTTCCGTAGATAAATACGGTGGTACATTGGTGCCATATTCAATTTAGCCATGCAGTTTCAACGCAAATGTTGAACAAAAAACATAGAACCGTAGGCCTTATGGATAACTATTGGAGTAGAATTTTTATCAAAAATTTACATTTCTTTTCTGTAATATATTGTGAAACGTATCTGTTAATTTATGGTGAATACAAATGCAACAATAACCTATTTTGATATAGTTTTTATTAAACTTTATCGTATCATTTTACGTAGTAACAGCCAAGTAAGAAATTCGTTAAATACTTTAAAATCTATTATCCGATACTTTGAAACAATCATTTTGTCTTTCGTCTCATTTCTAAATTTCAATTTTTTGTTGATACAGCATGAAACCTCAAAGCTCCAATCCAATTATTTAAAACATTTTAAAATATCCTGTCTGTGATATGATATAAAGTAGCATCTTTTAAAGCCAGCAATTGATGTTAAAGAAAATTAAAATTGTATACACAAAATGCCATTAAGAAACACAGAGATCGATATTTCAGTAAATTTAGCCGTGCATCAGATAAATACGAATGTTTATTATTTTGAACCAGGAATTAATGTGACATAGCTTTTTGTGCAGTTTAGAAGGTGACCAGTTATTGTATTTTTTCTTTTTGTTATGGCGGGGATAACGTTCTCCGAAAATGAACAGATTCTACATTAGAATAAGAAAATGTAGCTTGATGCAGTCTCACGAAAGGTTTCGATTCCCGCAAGGGTATCAGTCTGCAGAAAAAAAAGGTCGATCTAGAATCTGTTAAAGGAGAAGAAAACAAAAAAATATAGTCGTACGAAAATTATAGACCATAGCAAGGTGTTAATAGAACTGCAGTTACATTTTTTGTAAAATTTGTCGTTTTCTACTGAAAGACACTTGAACTGAAATACCAAAGTGTATGGTAGACTTTTTACGCTACAATTCCTGTAGTTATCATTACACCAGATTAACTGCATATTACAGTGTTGTGAATTGTATTTAGCTTTATTCTGTACATTTGTACAGTTTCTCTTTCGCTGGGGTTAAATTTTGATTTCATTTTTTGTCATTATAATCTATTTGGTAATAGGTATAATTTGGTACAAAGCTGCCGCTTGTTTTTCTCCATGGGAGTCAACTGCTTACCTAGGCAATATCAACACATTGTTGGTAATATATATGGATTAGAAAGACACTAAGTTAGTGTCCCTGTGTCAAGGCTTCCGATAAAGAACGACTATGAAAAATCTCAGTCGGTCTGCCGTGAGCTTCAGTAGCTCAGTCAGTAGAGCTGGTCCAACCGGGGTAAACCTCCCGTGGTGACTTGTTATTTACCACCGGGGAAGGTTGGGGCCCAATCCCGTTCCGCGAGACCACAAGCGTAACCACTTTAGTTACCCAATCAGCAGGCAGCTTACGACATATGACGCCTACTGACTGGTCAGACGAAGGTTGTGCATTTCACTTTCGATAAACGTGATACCACGGGAAACTCTCCCAACCCTCCAAGATCTTCTGAAGCTATGAAGACAAAATCGGATTTATCAAGGTTGGAGCTGGCCCTGCTATCGAGAGTTCCGGGTTCGAGTCCCTGTTATGGCATACAAAGCTTTCCGCATATATAGTTTGTGCAGAATTCCACTGTTTTTGGGTTTAGTAGTCATGATAACATCTTCAAATAAAGGTGTAACAGTATATAAAGAAACGAGATCATTATCATTGGCACATACGTACTTAACGAGCCGTCAAAACGAACCAGATCAATCACAACCCTTCAATTCTCTCGTTATAGGTTTGATAAACAACGACATGGACTTCCAGGTAAAATCCCGCTAGTAAGTGATACCTGTCCAATAATTGCAATTAGAGGAAAGCCTGTCATATAACGAATGTAATGGGCTCGGTAGAATAACGATAAATATGTGTCCAGTATTATTTCGTAAAAGTAGAAAGAACAACAACCAAGCTTCTCTCTGAATCGTATAATTTTTAGTAAGGAAAATGCGATTACGAAACTACGGAAAAACATTGAAAAAATATACCTTTTTTTTTCATCGGCACGCTTCTGTATCTTAAAGCAATTCGATTTATAGAATTTCTCTATTTTTATACAATCTGCCCGTTAACGCTTTTTTTTATAAGATATCAGATCAAATTGAGGCATAACTGAATTGTCCTTAATTAGGAACACAGGTCGCGTACTGAGACGATGAACAGACCCACGGAAACGAAAATCTGACATTGGTCAAAACAATATACTGTGGTTTGAAAAGATATGACAGCGTCTGACAACACGATATAACATTCTGTCGTAAGTGGTAAATTAAGCAAAACATTAGAATGTAATTTGAAAAGGAATGGCAACGTCTGGCAACACGAGATTCACATTTTGTTCGTCAGTGAATAATACACAAGGTAGAATATTAGACTGTGATTTGAAAAGGAATGTCGACCCTGGCAACAAGAGGTTCACATTTTGTTCGTCACTAAGTAATACATTAGGTAAAATATAAGACTGTGATTTGAAAAGGAATGTCGACCCTGG
>JAVFBZ010206466.1:0-13414 GCA_032466195.1 Katharina tunicata
ACTCGCCTTCGTATCGTGATTTTGTTAAACTACCAGGCTCAAGTGAAATTCGACGCCCTACACTGACTCTCGTTGGATAAACCTAAGTATGTTCTTGTCTGGTGAATTTATTGGTGACAATGTAAGCAATAACTTAGATCCAAGGGAGCTTGGACCATTGTGTTTCTGCATTCTAACAATGAAACATGTTTAGCTAAGGAATTCCTATCCTTCCTTCTTCGTCAACAGATACAAGACTGAGAATGGATTTTATTTATTGGATTGTGATGCTTGTCTTAGCTTGAGGCAAGACTTCAATGCAATGTGTAGGCCACCGATTGGAAATGAATGTATACTGTATCGGTAACGTGGTCTTTATTTTCCTGATTGTATGTCATCTGTGTCTGTAATTCCATCTTAATTAGATTGTAATTAACATTTGCTTCTGTGTTATTTTAATCACATGCTCATTGCTTTGCATTATACCACTTAATGATATATTAATCTTGAACATATTTACTCTCTGGGTATTTGTGTAGGCCTACTGTTCAGAGAGTTAAATGTATAAATGGATATAATATTTATAGCATTTGTGAAAATAGAAATATGCAATAAGCTAGAGATTAAACTGGGATCTTGACAAGTTTAACAAGTCTAATGAGCTACTAATGATGAATGATGTCTTTGGAAAGTACAAAATATCCGTTACACTCTTCCATGGCCTCCTTAATTCATTTGGGACGCTTATGCTTAATTGTAAATAACCATAGCGCTTACTGTGCGCGCCGCAAAAGCGTATTCTGTTATTTTAGAAGGTAATCCATGGGTTTTATATGCCATCCACTACGGCCATAGGGTATTCCGTAATAATGCTGTCAACTGTATATGGTGTTAGCCTGTTATAAACTGGATTGGCTTTAAGGATATTGCACTGGAATTAGATCGATCGATGTTGTGCAATCTCCTAGCAATGGCAGATTAGTAGATGTCGTGTGCATGTTTATCTTGTAATGAGTATATATTTTCGTCTTCGACATTTAACGTCGAACGATGCACACTTTTAGGATTGTTAAGTAAACCGTCTTGCCTTCGCGTTGATACCAGGGTTGAGGACAATGGCGTTTGTAAGGCCGTTTGTCGTTTCTAGCGGGTTGCTTCAACAATACAGAGTTGATCCAGTAACCTAGTTATTGCCGAGTGAATTTGTTTCAAGAAGTAATATTTACAAGACTTATTTGATCGCTTCTAACAGACCTTCGCAGTTGTTTAAAACAGAACTGTTAGGTAATATTGAGTTTTGATTTCAACGAATAACATCAATAATACCGTAACATTAAAAGTATATTTAGTCAAGGCTTCTCATGGCTTGGACTTGATACATGTCAGGCGAAGAGAGTCTTAACACATCAGCGAAGGATTCCCTGGCAAAATACAAGCTCATGTTCATGCTCTATGTAAAATCGGTTTTGAATTTCAATATGAGGATTTGTATCTGATCATGAAATAACATGCAAATAATGTTAGACTCGTGTTTCAGCTTCTGACTCTAGCAATCAGGTAAGTACATTAATTTAATTTAAACATACTTTGTAAATAGGTCATATATATAAAAATATTACCTCCTGTACAATGTCTGAAAAATCTATATAATAATCGAATAATGGCTAATAGAATTAAACGGATCGTCGTATTAATGTGGGTGCTGTGGTTAATTGGGCCTAGTCAATGGTAAGCTTTAGACAAACCACTCCACAGGCAACCACGATTCTCAGTGAACATGTTTGGATAAAATACTATTGGAGTTTAGACAAGACAGGAAATGACTTGATATGGAATAGATTGTACCTCTTAGTTCTTATAGGTAATTTCACCAAATAATACGTCCAAATCCCTTTCTTGAGTATATTAATGTATCAATTCGCTGTTTAATATGACAAGGAAATTTACATTCAATATACACTGGTTTCAAAAATATCTCAGGTGAAATATTATTCGCATATTTTAAGGGTAAAGTTGTGGTTTATGTATTCACACACACATTCAAATTATGTATTCAACTTTTTAGCAAATATATTTGGTTGAGATATATTCGCATTTCCAACCTGTCAGGCTGATTTAAATCGTCGTGGGCTAGACTTCAATAAACTTAATAACACTAAAGCATTCTGGCATTACAAGCTGTCGAATGTATGGACTATGTTATTGTCAATGTGGGTTATATTTGCATGATTGTAATAGTACATATAGTCAACACAGCGCTTGCTTTCAATGTTGTCAAGAGTTAACCATCAATATGATTTCTTTGATTGATCGATTCGGATTTTATACCGAGGTTATTTCACTCATAGGACAGCGTGCCCGTCCAATGGGCAAAGGAAAACACTCTCGTCAATCCGGTAACATACGAGGACGCCGCGGGACAAGGACATGACTCAAAACTGGGCACCGCAACAAATCGAATTACCCGAATACGGGAAGCTAACACCAACCACCCGCATGATTTCTTTGAAACAAAACAAATTGAAACGGGTCTTTGTTAAAAGCTTTGCTAATCATGAAGCCGTGAAGCAAGGACGGAGAAATTTGGCTTTACCTCGAGGGTTTTAGAATCTGATCGATGTAAATCAATGAGGGAGATAGTTATCAAGCCTGAGGATGTTTGGGCAGGATTTATCTAAATCAGTTAGACTTTATGCGATTCAGTACCCTAACATTTTCAACACTGATTATCGAAACGTGTCGTTGGTATATTTGCTTGAAGCTCTGTATATGTCTAAAACTTGGAAGTGTGGAGATTGGAATCCGTACACGTGATCTTCACCATCTCGAAGAAATCTAAACCGTTTACTTTACTAGAAGTAAATATCCCTAGAAAGTCGATGATGTATGCACGCAATTCGTTGTTTCTTCTTTAAGTCATCTAAGTATAGTGGCGATGGAGAAGACGAATTTTTATCCCATCTCAGAATGTGTGGAAATACACTTAGAGCTGAGGTGTAACCCTTAACAAACAGTAATTAGCAGAAAGCTGTGTTCTCATAAAATAAAACCGTGAAATCAGCTTCGAAGCGAAATAGGTGCAACGCATCGCTAGGAGTGTTCATAACACAATATGTAAAATACCCTTTTGTTAATGTTATTTCACTGATGCACAACCTTAAGAGGGAAGGAAACCACTCTAAACGACACTGGCAACATTCATGACACCACAGTACATTTACAGGACAAAACACAGGTCACCACAACAGATCGGCTTCCTGATTTATTCCCCTTAGATCAGAGAGCACCAGAGCATAGGAAGCTCCTACACAACCACCCGCTGATGCTGTATTGCAAGTGAAGTTCTAATGTACTTTTTTTCATAGTGTACAAACAAAAAGACGAAAGAAGGGGTTTCCGAAGGATTGTATCTCATACAGAATAACGAAATGTTAATAATATTCTAAGGAAGGCTATATGTATTACACAAGCGTTAACCAGAGAGTATATTGGACTAAGCAATGAAGAAGTTTAACACTTAATAGATTCACTGGTTTGGTATAACAATAATAGATAAAAATTCATGAAACACAAATTAATAATTTTAGCAACGTTAGCTTTCTTCCTTTCTTCCAGACTTTATCGAACTGGTGAAGTCCTTGTACAGCAGTTATTATATACACTATGTACAGAAAAAAGTTCAATAGTTAGTGCGAACAGTTCAGGTATAAAGAGAAGAGATTATTATACTACTATTTTTTTTTAAAATGTAGAAAAGTAACAACTGCATGCGGTTCCACAAAGAATCCAACCCAGTACCAATATTTCTACAGAGAAACTGGGTCCCAAAATGTCTCATAATCGTATTTCATCTCATGAATAATAATGTCGAACAGATATGGTTACTGTCAATTAGAAAGAAAACAAGGTACGAATGCACTATTCCATAACCGAGAACACGCAAGTTATCCATAAGTTGCGACTAAAATTCAGTTTCTGGTCCACAAATGCGTGCCATCAGTTTTTTGTACATTTATGCTGGCACGATTAACATGGTGCTTCATTTATGCTTCAGAAAAGCTCATTGTGTTTTACATGATCGTTGGGTTTTCGATACCACAATGACAGTCCTCTGTCATTGTACCCCAATGTTTGACTTTAATAACCTGGGATTGCCTTTCAGGATATTACACCGAGATGACATTGATCGATGCTGTGATAAAACGAAGTAATGACTGACTAGAAAAAATTTCTACCGGGAGGGTTTGATACTGACTAAATCAGTAAACCTTTCCCGTGGGCAGACAAAATAGACCGTTTATGGATAACATTGACAATCCTTGTTCATGTTATGTGAATATCCTACGCCTCAGATCATTAATTTTATCTGTTCGTGCCATTACGCTTAAATCACGTTTTAATAACTGTTACACTTTTCCTAAATCAAAAATTCACGTAAGTAAAATTAAGCTTATTGCCTGACTGGATATTTATGGATACAATACCACGATGGTAACTTGGCTGGCACGATTGGTTACTAAGCTACTGTACTCATGTTCATTTGATATATATCGCTTACTAACACAATAATATGTTCCGGTCTTCATGTGTTGCTTATTCTACCTAGAAAATAAGATAGATGTTGCAATCCATGTATTGCCAGTTTTAATTACACACATTTACCAAACTATACAGTATAGCACATCAATACAAATCGACAGTTAAGCCATTTTTATTTTCATTTTTAATGAAGGTTTTATGGATTGGCATAAACCGGTACAATTGACAAACACTTGCCTGATAGAAAATATTTCAAACACGATCCAGATGACGAACAATGCCATAGTGATCACATTGTGATAATGACAGGTTATTGGAGTAAACCTCAGTAGTTGGGTCACCATGTCTGATGAAATCGAATTGGGCTTTTCGTATTCGTGTCTTTGGCATCTTTTATACAACCAGTGTTTATTTATTGAATGTCGGGAGTATCCACGTGATATCCAATAATGAACCAATACAAATGAAGAACTTGCCATATTGAGTCTGGATGCTTTGGAGAGTAGCCCGGGGTAAGACTAACTAAGACTAACTAAGACTGTTGAGACTAACGAAACTTTCACCGGAGAAGTTTGAATAAAAATAACCGCTTGATTTCAGGCAGAAGATGAAATCCAATACATTTGACAGTTTAAGTCTTACCGTTGACAACACCAAATGACCGGAATCATTCAAAACACTTCACTAATTCAATGTCTTCAGCACAACAGACTGTAACGATAGTTTCCTCTTTTTCCACAATTCGAGAGGTATTTCGTCCACAATGTTAGATATAAATTTGCTCCTTCATATCTTCGGACACACATGCAGTTAAGAGTTGAAATAATCTTTAGTTAATAAGGATTTTTAAAAAATGTTACCGCCGTGATTTTTGTGACGCAAATAGCCCTGGAAATATAGCACTTATCAATGGAAATATAGCTGTTATAGCTTGTTTGGCAGCGTGTGTACTTGTGTTTGTAAATATTCCCTTTTATGAGCCTGCCTGAGTCATTCTGTCACACATTTTGTGGTAGGTTTATTATTTGTCACGACACTTGTACACAGCTCTTGGTCGGGTACCATCTATGAACTATGTTAACTGTGGACCATCGCCATGATTTTTCAAAGCGATTTGAGAAAGGATTAAATCCATTTTATGTAAGATACAACATTACATCAGCCGTCAAATCGAGAGGAAATTACACTCGTGATTTTAAAGTCTGTATTGTTTTGTGTTTACGGAAAAAGAACGACGCAAAACTTTGGTGGTTTTGCACAGTTGTTAATAGAAAGTTATTATTTGTAGATAGAATAAATAGCTAATCAAAACTGATCAAGGCGATGTTATAGCTATCAAAACAGTTGTTAAGCTAAGACCATATTGCTGAATGAGAAATTTCGAATTCAATTACCCAAAGCTTTAAGACCCATAGCGTTATTATAAAGATAATCATTGAAAGTTGGGTTGTCACCAAACTGTGTCTATAGTTAATCAGACACGCGTATGGGGAACTTTGGGAGATGGTGCACGCGGCTTCCATCTGAGAGATTAACTAAGCATATATAAGTGAGTTTACAATATTGTGAAGAAATCCATACCATTAACTCCGGAAAAGCATATCTGTACCTGGGTGATGATGTATGTTTGTTTGTTTAATTGGGGTTGTTATGCCGTACTCAATGTTATTTCACTTATATGACGGCGTCATTTACATTTGATTAACAAAACAGGACATCACAACAAATCGGCATCCTGTGCCTCTTAGCTCAGAGAGCACCAGGGCACAGGAGGCTCCCACCCAACCACCCACGTGATGATGTATGTGATGATGTATGCAATCAAAATGTGTTGTTCCTTCTACAAGTTATTTTCGTACAGTTAAGTTTTTGCCCTGCATGCGTTCAATTCAAGGCGCAGTATTAAATGTACCATAGTTCTTTAACAAAGAGATTAGTCGTGGTATATTAACCGTTCATTGACAAGGTCAAAAAAAATTTAATGGCGGACCATGGATAGGCAGTACCTCTGTTACAGTTATACAATGTATTGTCTCTTGTAAGAAAATAGGATTTTTCTTACAACGTGTTCTTTCTAAAGAGGCACCAAGGCGATACACTTGTTCTTCATTATATCTGTTCTGAAATGTAAAGGGTTTGCAGTGATAATTTAAGACAAATATACTCCAATATAATAATTATTTTGTCATCTAGTTTTATTTTTCGGATTCTCTCTCAAAAGCACTGTACAGTATGTAGATCGACAATTGGAATAGTTAACGAATTAGCATGTTCGAGTGGCATAGCTTAAATTCAACACAATAGCTGTGTACTTCAATACAACATGATTATAGAATGTTGGATTTTTTTCAAATCCATTCGTCGTTTCTGTGAAAATACGGTTTACTCGGAATAATACGACAGACCAACTTGTTATTTCCCATGGCAAAACGATGGCACAACGATGCCATGCATGTTTTTGTTCTTATAGATACTGGAAACAATGATGTTTTTCTATCCCTGGACAATCGCTATTTTCTTACTAAACAAATAGTTGAAATCATCATAAAAGTGGCATGGGGCTTGTATTACGAAGCGAACGTAGCTTAATACGTTAGACTTAATTTTCATGATTAGTTTTCACAATACCTTCCCTGTTGGACGTCGTTGCTAATTACGTTATTAACAAGCTAAACACGCATAATAATTAGGAGTGATCACTGTTGTTTAAAAGATATCGGAGACAGGGCTGAAAAACATACATGTGCCAACTTGAGTAATTATTTTTTAAGTATCCTAAAGCGATTAAAAAGAAATTCCAACGGGCAAAATTACATTATAGCTGACAAATGTGTTCACACAAAATTGTCTTCATAATGCAAGAATTATTCCATTTCTGTTTTAAAACCGACATATGAATATTTTATAACTTGTTTTAAAGGTGTTGAGACGCTTGGCCAAAAATGATTCAAGGCAAATTTTCGGAGAAGTTTAGTCATAATCTGTCATACACGACTGTGGCGATTGTTATTAAGTGTTATTTTCGAAATCTGTATTTCCAAATTATGCCTTTATTATAGAATATTGATTCAATATTAGGGATAAAGCCAATGACCAATTATGGTTTCAAATCCGGCAAGCTACCATGGACAAAATTACACAAAAAGTTCACTTTTCTTTATTCATATGTTTTACTTCATTTGAACAGTGGTGATATGAAAAATATAACATTAAATAAGATTTTTTCTGTAATATAACGATAAGGAAATCTATATAGCAAAACATTTATCACTTAAACGTTTTACCGGACAAATCACGTAGTGCAAATACTCCTAAAACACTATTCACATTACCTTCACTTAGTATAGTCAACAAAACGTGATTATGGTACATGTACGTGTTAATATGAGTTTCTGGCCTGAACCGTAAACAACTTCAGACTGACAAAAGACACCATAACCTGTAATGTGTTCCCAAATTGTGTCCTCATCCCCTTCACAAGAAGTAACCATCTTGAAGTATAAACACCCGTTCACACCGCAACATTTTAAACCAGCTTAAATCTAAACCAGATTAAATTCTAAGCCGGTTTTAAAAACGTACCATTCACACGATCATTGTCTTAACTGACTCTAAGCTGGCCCAGAGCTGTGTTAATGCCGGTTTAACTCAAGCAACGTTATTGTCACGCTGCGTTGTGTTTATTGTTATCCAGCGCATTTAAGCCGGGTCCGTTCACACCAACATTTTAAACCGGCTTAAAAGTTGAAACCGGCTCCAAGCCACATATGAAGTGGGTGAAGTTAAACCGGCCTAAAAACACCTAGAGTGCGTTCAAACGGGCAATGTCAAACCGACTTAAAACCACTTTAGTATTAAAGCCGGTTAAATTTTTGCCATGTGAACGGGCTTAAGTTTGTATTCATTGAGATGAGAATAAAGTGATTTCGTGCAGCATATTTATCTTGATTCAGTATTCAGTAGCTCAGCCAAGATTGGATATGCGCCAGTAGTGTGAAAGTTATAAAATGTTATTATCAAATTCCATATACATAGGATATGTAAATAAACGGTATCGATTCAGGACTTCTGTAAGCGTTCAACTGTGTATGGATTAAACGTGTAGGGCCTTTCGTGATTTCATACCCTCTGTCCAATTCGGTTACTCGTATGCGAGTATAGGATCCAGTATCACTCTGGCAGGATCTCCCTGTGTCCTGGTGCCCTCTAATCAGAAGGACATAAAGAAACCGATTTGTTGTGGTGTCATTGGGCCCGTATTGTATATGTAAGTGAAATAAGCTTAAGTACAGTGTAAAATCTCCATGTAAAGAAAAAAAAAACTATCACTGTGTGTGTAAAATGTTTACTTTTTGCATAGTCTGTGCCCCCTTTACTGCATCCACAGCGTGAAATTGACCTCAGAATAAGATGACGCCCATGGTGTATATCTCATTTGGGGATATTACTTTTAATACTGTGGTTTTACTGTTGGTCGTCCAGACAGTCGTAAATCTGTTATTGTGTCAGTCAGATCCAATATGTTGGAATTTCGAGAACAGGCTATATTCAAGAACGATGTATCTCATTTAGACGACATAAAAGAGGAAATAAAGTCAACATTCTATCATTATGCAGTTTTTTTTATATTAGGCAGCCGAAGGAAACAAGATTCTCGTCACCTTCATTTTGTAAACGAAACAGCTGTTTATGAAGTATAAATGAAATCCAGTTATTTCAATAGATTGGTTTGCTGGTTGTCAAACACACAAATGCACTCTAATAATAGGAGTAATTGATTCTTTCAGAATTAAACTTGTTGCATGTAAGGAGTTGAAAGGAGCGTAAAGTAGGAGAGTGCAGGATTGGTTCAAAGTGTACTTTATATGCAATTCAGAATTGCTATAGAAAGTATCAACTATGGTGTGCATTTCTACGACTACATTCCTGCAAGTGTGTTTTGATGTTTACCATGCGTTAGTATTGTTGTAATTTTGCTGACCGTTTAATATTCAAAACGATACAGGAAGTCAGTCTCAAAGTAGGTCAAGGCCAATTTCCATGATCATTATAAAAAATGATGCCTCAAAATGTATTTGAGTATGTTTTTTCTAGTTTATGTCTAAACCACATCTGTGTCAGGGAAACTTAATCTGTCTAAATATAGAGGAACGATATTGTCAAAAGTCTTGCAATTGAAAACAGTGAAGGTGTAGTAGGTTTATATCATTTGGGTTGTAAGAAACATCGGTCAAATGGGTTTTAGACAGCAATAAATGAAATGGCAGTAGAGCTGATACCAGTCCAATTTGGTAATACAATCACATCTAATATCACGTTGTGCCAAGATTCAGCGAGTATTGTTGCTCGCTATAGTCATTAATTGAACTCATCCGTGAGATACGTTGTTATTTCACGGAGACATGTTGCGTGATATGGCATGAGGTTATTCAACTCTCATAGGCCGAAGTTGAATCGCAAATCTAAAAGCAAGGACACATTTGATTGATCCGTGACAGAACATTCCAAATAATTGCATTTGGTAAGTGTTTTTATTTTGCTCTAAGCTAGTGCCTTAACAGGTCACTCCGATGTAGGACCCTTGAACGCTTTCATGTTCGTTCACCACTTCACAAAATGTCGTACCATATTGTTACGTCTATGGTTTATCTTGACGCAATTTGAACGTACATTATTTTGTTGTCGGACATCCTACAGTGAAAGATGCCGTAGGAATGATATTATCGATTTGATTTATTGGCTAAGCTTGTCACAGAACTTCAACACAATTAATGTGCAATCGCTTGGCCAGAAATTAATTTCCGACCGGTAAAGTGTTCAACGTTCTGATTTCATTTCAATTCTGTCTTATTAGATTGGTATTCCAGTACATTATAACACCTGATGTTTTTTTCACACTATAATTAACGTTCTTGGTTTCAATGGAGGCGAACAACCTTTTTTACCCTTGTCATAATTGAGAAAAACATACAGAATACATAAGTACAAAATCGTGCAGCATATTATTAAAGTACATTCACAGGGTGTTCCGGAATATATAAGTTCTCATGTCAAACTAAGTAGGCGTCATATTGAAGATTTTACCTATCGTTTACAGAACTCTTGGTTTTGTTTGATTGGGGTTTTAATCCGTACTCAAGGTTATTTAACTTATATGACGGCGTGCCATGCAGCCCAATCGGTGTATCGATAGCTAGCATTAGAGTAAATATGCTGGCATGATGTCCTGCTCACTAATTATTGTGTAAGACTAAAATTTATTACAGAGAAAATATTGTGCATTTGTGGCACACTTAGCATTGGTTCAGTTTTACGACAATGTTCGAATCTAAGCTTGTGTGTATCACCAAGCCACTTTCTCCCTGATTCTCCCAGAGTCGTTTCGGGATTCTACCGTTTAGACTTTCTACCATTTGGTATTAAACGAAGTTCCTGAAAGGAAACCCTCTTTTTTATTATTACTTATTCCATTGGTCTAAATTGAATACTTTAATTAACTTAAGGGAATATATGGCATAAATATTTACCTAGTAATTCAGAAAGTAACGAAAATAAATATTATACAGAAGTTGGTGTCGGTAACATGTTCCATCATCAACATTGCGTCAAAAGCTTATACACGTTTTTTATAAGCTGAAGCTGTAGAAAATTGCACCCAATGAGTAAATATTCCTCCAACAATGACACAGGACGTTTAAAATACTCTGGCGATGCTGCTGTTTTTATGCATCGATTCTTTGGTGAGGAATACAGTGATTGCAAAATTTTGTACTAACACGTGTTAGGACAATCTAGAAAGGTAGATGTTTGACGGCATCGATGTTTGACGGCCTCGAAAAGAGAAAATTGATGAAATCCTCTTACGGTGTTAATAAGTCATTACACACTGATGGGGTTTCCTCCAACAATGACACAAATTTTTTCGTATCTTGTGACAATCTAGAAAGGTAGATGTTTGACTGCCTCAAAAAGAGATTGACCTGCATAAAATGGCATGCTGGTATGAAGACGATTGGTAGAATGTTCCTGATTTGGCAATTTAACGTATGGCATAAAATAAACCATTTGTCATCTATATTTACCCGTGGAAAGTCACATATGGTCATACGTATATTATTTTTCAAATGCCTGGACCATTTTCGAAATAAATTGCATATTGGCTAGTACATATAGACGGTGTAGAAAGCGGACGAGGAAAGTTGTGTGAACATGTAATGGAACATCTGGAAACTGTCAACGCGAATTACTTTCTTACTTCACATTTTACTATAAACCTTTTGTTTTATACTTCTTGCGTACAGTCGCTTATGTTGCTTGATAGCCAATCTCAAATGGTAAGAAGCAATTAGTAACGTTATCAGACAACCTTGTATATTTTATCATTTTTGTCTGGTTCACATCGTATCTTACTGCTTCACCCTTGTCTTATGACTGTAATACCTGGTTTAGCTATGCCATGCGTTCTTTATCAAATTCAGTTTGTCAAATTCCTTTGTCGTCAAGACATTTATAATATTATCCGTGGCGACCAGTCCTGCTCAAGTATTACGCAATTGGATATTCTCTCAATGAGTTTCATTTATCTGTACGTTAACAGGTTGTTGACCTTACCAGTTTTCACCCACATATTGTTCTAACATAATCACAGGATGTAACCAGCGCATTTCGTAACATTCCTTATTGTGCGTTGTGACATTTTGATGTCAACAGTAATATATTACAAGGAGTATTGACCCGCTTCTGGATCATCTACACATTCAAAACTTTCACCACGTGGTAGTTGACATAATTAAATTCCTTATAGGAACAGTTATTTGTATTGACTGCCATAGGCACATCCTCAGATTCAGACTACTTTACCATGATAAACTTAATCTTACGGCTATTTAACTCTGATAATGGTGATTTTGTGTTGAACTGGGAGAGTCCATGTCACATAAACTGGAACAACAATGATGGGCACATCCGATCCGACAATACACTCAATCTTATAAGGCTATTAAACTTTGATAAGTGCCGTTTTCTGTTGAACTGGGAGAGTCACGTCACCTATAAACTCGAACATCAATGCTGGACACACCCGATCCGACAATATACTCAATCTTATAAGGCTATTAAACTTTGATAAGTGCGGTTTTATGTTGAACTGGGAGAGTCACGTCACTTATAAACTCGAACATCAATGCTGGACACACCCGATCCGACAATGCACTCAATCACAACATGTTCTAATGTGTCAACCGTCTTAATTGTTTTCTATTACTTTAAGTCATGTGTGCATTTGGCATTGTTTTCTTTAACGAAACGGTACATTACAGTCTTTCCATTAAAAGGCAATGTTTTTTTATTTAATAATTATTTATGTTATAGTGTATACAAAATTTGAAGATCAAATTTGAGAGATTGTAGTTAGTAAAATGTGCATTTTTTCACATATGTGATAATTTATTGTTCAAGACAGACGAATGACATAATGATGAAGCAATCGATATAGCAAAGCATTGATATGAAACACGAATTACTTGAAGATAAAACACACATCGCTGAAGAACAGTATTTTTGTCTTTACTTTGTCCAGTCAACAAAGCGTAAATGTAATACAACAAGAAAACAATGAAAGCTTTTAACTTGTGTTATAAGCAGGTTGGAGTTGACAAACCCCACTGTAATATACGAGTTCCATAGTTTTACGTTATTAGTAATAGTGCATGGTCATTTTCAATTTTATTTGAAGATATGCAAAAAATTGTATCCATTAAAACGTAACGAAAACCCAAAGTATGATCGAGGTACATTTTCTATTTTCCGTTATTAAGGTTATTTATCTCATATGACCGTTTGCTGTCCTAATGGGTACAGGAAATCACCCTAAACGACATCACACCACAGGACGAAA
>JAVFBZ010206477.1:0-43743 GCA_032466195.1 Katharina tunicata
AAAAAGGGTTTGTCTTTGTGTACAAACGAAATGAAATCAACATTAAATCCCAAGTTAAATAATTTTAAGTAGGACTTTTGGAGCTCCATTGTTATTATTTTAGAAGTTTTAACATAATCACCTCAATTTGTATTTTTTGTTTTTCTTTCAGAAACTTCAATTGGGCCATATGATTGTTTCAGGAAGGACATATCTCTCTTGACTAAGGGTGCCATCAAGGGCGGCCCGCTCTAGGGCGGACTCACACCAACTGGCCTACTATGGAGGACTCAGAGAAGGCCAAGAGGTCAGCTTCTCCGGAATCAGGGGGAAGTGTGCCGGTAAGTAGGCCCTGATAGTTTGTATTCCCCTGGCTTTCTGTTGATTATATAACATTATATGACTGTCATGGGAAACAAAGCCATTGTTCTTTTGAGACATAACTCTTGCATTATGTTTCCTTGCAAGCTTCATTTTCAGGACTGCAAACTGTCTTATGCCTTGATGATGTTAACTTTATTCTTCCCATCAATCTGACACTGTCAAAACTTTTGGATCAGTACCATGGAGCGGGTGGTTGGGTGAATTCTCATGCCTTGGTGGTCTGATCTATATATTCATCACACTAGATTTATCTTTTCTCGAATTCAAAATACTTGATAAATTTACATTAAAGGGCTGTCTGGTTTCCTTCTATGTATTTTGTTAAGACAAATCTGCTGAGGTCTACTTCTGCTTGGAAAGATACATGTATTAGCATTTTATGAATACAATAAAGACAGATTTTTAATAAATCTTTCAAACTGTGTGTTTTACTTGTTGAATTGTCAAACAGATGGCCTCAGACATTTTTTTTCTTCAGAAAAATCTTTGGTTTCTATGAAAATAGCTTTTCCTCTATACTTTTACAAGTTCCGGTTCTCCATTAATGGGGATAGTATGGAGTTGTTCTGCTCATAGACGAATCATTTCTATACCTGTTGTGGATGAAATATCAGTGAAATTAGAAGATCATGTCCATTTCTGATTTGGAAAACAGCTGATTTCTCAGGATTTGTTATTTCAGAGAACTTATATTAGGCAAACAGATTGCCAGGGAAGATGTTATGTACAAGTTTTGCAGGTTAAGTTTGAAGTTGAATACATTTCTTCCTTGGTAAAAAAAGAGTGGACATTAAAAAAGTGACAGTGCTGTTTGGGGTTTACTTAATTTAAATGTACTTGCATATATATGACAAAAAACAGAGATCAAATATTGAATGAACTATCAAGAGCCGCACTGAATAATCCTCTAGTTTTCAACATACTGTACATATTTGACTTGTTTTTCAGGTAGAGTAACTACATGTCTTCCTTTAGAGTTAGTTCCCTTTGACCATATATAGTGATAAATAACAAAACTTCATCTAGATCCCAACTTCTCTATTTAATTGGTGCAAGCATGAGAAACAATCTTGAGAACTATGCCAGAAAAGACATTTAGACTTTGGAAGAAGTTGGAAGTTTTAAGGTTTTTGTGTTATTTTTTATAAGTACATCAACTTCTAAAAATGCCTGTCAAAATCATGTCATATATGTAGAGGTGTGGTTAGAGATTTACACATTGAAGTTGTAGACACATAAATCAGTTTGTAGTCCTTGTAGTCACAAAAATATTGACATTTAGCAAAGTTTAAATTTTTGAATTCTAGACTGAGGAATTTGATCTGTGATCAATGCCAGAAGAAGACTCCATGTGTATATGCTGCACTTAGGATTGTTTCCAGTTTCGAATCACTAAATCCCCGTTCACACGGTGCGACTTATAGTATCAACTTGTTGAATTTGTCTGAATCGAAGCTTGTGAACAGAGCAAACCAATGCGACTTTAGTGGTATTCAACTAGTCGAAAGTGAGTTGATTGAAATAGAATGAGCTCTATTTCTTTTGACAAGTGGAAAGGTTTCAGCCAATCAAATTTTGGCATTTGAGTTGAATGGAGTTACTTCCCTTCATTCAATCTGATCAGCTGTTTATCCAGTTAAAGTGCCTGAGAAATGTTACAGGACAAAAAAACACAACGATTACAGCAAATGAAATCATAGCCATGAAGTTACGTTATATGTTAAGTTCTAGCAAGAAGCGCATCACGTATGATACGAGGAGTGACATTCAACGAGGCGCTAAGTACTACAAGTATCAACGTGTGAACGCTGCTTAAGACATTTAATTTTTTATTTATAAATGAGGTGTTTTCATGAAAGAAAGAGTATGCGGAAGATGCTAAGAATGAAAGACAATCCAAATATTTCCACTGCCGAGCCATGTGATATTTTCACATGTGATAATATTCACCAGTAAATACGTTGTAGAAAGATGACAAAGATTTCCATGGCTCTCCCCAATTAGAGAGTAGCTGGGTCTAAATATGGCAAATCGCCATATCGGTCTCACCTACCAGAACAGTTCATGCTGAAAGCTACTGTATCACAACATTTGCTCGAAACATGATATACAAATATGAGGTAACATACCCTAAATCATCAACAAATTTGACCTCAAAGGGCACAAACTTTAAAGTTTAAGTTAAATTTATTGAATGTTTAAGTGTAAATATGAAACTTAAACTTACATTTTCTGGTAATTTAAAGTCTGAACTTCATAAAAAATTTATAAATTGAATGTGTACACTTCTTACCCTTTGCATAAAATGTAGTTTTATAAGTTGTAAAGGGGGTCGAATTTGTCGAGCAGTTAGAGTATTACAATAAGTATTTCATTTTCTCTGACTCACCTTTTGATTGTCATGCTTGCTATTGATACAACAAACATTTAAAAGAAAATTGATACATGATGATTAACAACTGGCTGGCTGGTTTATGAGTCATATTTTTATAACATTAGTACATGTATGACTATGAGTTAGATGAATAAATTGAAGCTTTTTTATTTATATATAAATTTTATTCCACATTCAAGCACATTAAATTGATAATTGTTATATGACAATAAGTATGCAAATCAGGCCTTGATTGCTACATTCAAATAGTTTAATGCACTTCAAGAACCATCATGGTTTAAAAATCAGGTGTTAATCTAATATTTAATTTTCTTTTTTTTTCTTAGTAAAGGCTGAGTGGTTCGGTGGAAGCTTCCGTTGACCCACCAGCGTTGTAAGTGTTTTATCTCTCAACTTACTGGACTGGCACAATCATATAAGTGAAATAATCTTAAGTATGGCTTAAATTCGAATCAAACATTTTTTTTTGTGGAAAAAGGAATATTTTTTTAGTCTAGATAAAAAATAAGTGTCGGGGATAACATGTATCATCATTTCATATTAATAATATGAAAGATGAAGACAATTTATTATCAATCTGACAAAGTGATAAATAAATTAAGAAATTAGAGATAAGTTGAGTTTATAAACACCAGGTGCTAGTTACATAAACCTCCTACAATATTCTTCATCACAAATGATATCACCTAATGAAACGTTAGCCAAAGATGACACAACATGCACTTCAACATTTTCGCATGAATTTTTATGAAGCTTCTCCCTGGACTTCGTAAATATTGTCATAGTTCTAAGTCGAATTTAATATTATATTAACCCTGAATTGATAAGTGCACCTGGTGGTAGAAAGAAAAAGCCTATTTGATTTGTGGCATCCCGTTCATGTTCTGCGCTCGCTCAAGGTTAGCCACCATAATATGTCTGGCAAGGTTTTACTAGCTGTTTTTTTTTAGTGAAGCAAGAATTAAACAAATGACGTAAATCAATTGATGAATACTTTTCAGCTAGTGTTTTCTTGCAATTAAGTAAATACCAAGTATAAATCTGTACATCAAATAAATTTCTTTGCCAATTGTCATTAATAACCTACAATTTATTGAGTATTTTTCAATAATTGTCTTGTAACTTGACATGTTAAATCTGTCATTCAACGTCATTTTAAGCAAACGTCGGAAATTTATTTGTGACATCTTCTTAATGACAATAATTTAATTTAAAAAAAAGAACTATTTTTTAGTAAGTGTTTCATTGCAACTCATAATTCAACAAATATACCTACATATGTTGAGATCAAATATACATGTTTGATTTCTTAGTATCATGTTAAACTCTGGAGAAAGAAATGAACAAATGAAACAAGGTTTGCCAAAGAAATGTTAAAGCAGAAGCTAAAAGCTATACAAAAGTCCCAAAAAATAAATCACTAGAACATTATGATTAAAACAAATAATAATAATAAATAATTAAAACCCTGAAACATAAAAATGTATTCAAATATCTTTAAAAAACAATGATTTTAAAACGCAATATTGAATAACCTTGCACCCATATTATGGGTGTCTTTGAGTCATAACCAATTGATTTAGAAGGGTAAAAATTTGACAAGTTGTCCAACTGGTAATGTTTGAAGTGAAGAGAAGTTGGAAAGTATCCATTTTGCGTTAATGAGATATTGGAACAAAGCTGCTGAGAAAGAGATTATGCGTGTTACTGACGTCATTCTTTTACCCTTTGAACAAATCCATTGACCTTAAGACGAAGTACAGCTTGGGTGATAGGTCCACGCCGTCTCGCTTGAGGGACACAAAGCTTTCTTTCTAAGTTTTACGCCACACAAGTTGAGACAGACTAAAAAGAAGACAAAATAGTTTTGATTTATTCCCTTGTTCTGTTTACTGACATAAGGTTATGATCTTTGGTGATTGGTGTCTATTGTCGTACACCTGTCTGTAGGCCTTAACGTTAAAATTCTTCAAACCTTTTTCTGATTGGGTGAAAAGATTGGTTTATCTGCGGAACGCAACCACGTCCTTTTGTCGTACAGTTAATAGCTCCACCGCATGAAGTTTGTATGGAAAATATTTGTGTTATGTGTAATGAGGGGTGTTCCAAATGTAGTGGGGACTGAGTGCGAAGGGACTGTTGTCGAGTATGCCTACCTCCGTTGCTATTGAGAGACTGGCAAGGTGGGGTATTGTATGGATTCTGGTTTTATTAGAGCTAGTTCTGACCTTGTCACAAGCCGAGTTTGTGTTCTATGGTTTATGGTTTTCCGGTCATGGGGTGAAGGCAATGTTCAAATAATGGGGCTCTAGGTAAATTATGCACACATGTAGGTAATTATCTAACATGGGTAGACTTGTGTTTGCAGACCATGTAATTCAGTGTTTAACGCTACGTTTCGGTTTCTCGGACGAAAACTTATCTGATTTTTCACAATTCCTGTGATTTGTTTTAACGACTTTAGTCGCAGCTATATGTTTCCGAATGCAAACTGTGTAATTATCCTGCATTCCTATAGCGTGTTTTGTAGATTTATTTAGCATAGTATAGCAATAAAATAAACAAATTTGTTGATTTATTCTTACTTTAACTAATACACTGTTATATTTTTAGAAAATATGTAACTGATGACTTGGCTTTTTCCCTCCCTGGCTGAAGGATAAAGTGCCTCAGACATGTTTCTCATAGTATTGTGAAAGAAAAAAAAGAAACGATTTGATTTATTTTAGAGACTGCCTTTATGTCTATCGGTTTTCAGGCATATTTGATGAGTATACATTTAAAGGATGACAATTTTGTCAATTCTGCTAGATAACAAGCATATTTAACAAGGATACATTTAAATGATGACAATTTTGTCAATTTTGCTAGATAATTTTTCGTTACTGCTGATGAGTTTGGATGATTGCCTTTTGTATAGCCGCTAGTTTCCTTATTTAAAAAATATCCTCTGTTATAAATGCTAGGGATACCGTGTGAACATATTGTCTACTTTTGGTAAACGTTACATATATATGAAATATTTTTTACTGAACAGAATCTGTTCAGTATCAGAGAGTGTTATCTCAAAAATCGAAAATATTATTACATATATAGTAAGTGCTTCTATGACTGAAGATTTAAATCAGTATTTAAATTTAACCTCTTTTTGAATTTATGATTATTAGCTTTCAGATGACAAGGGCTATGAATATGGGATAATTTTGTCACCATGAGAAAGACTAGTGAAGTCGAATAGCATGCCTCTGGTGGAGGGAATGTGGTTACTTATTTTGAGAACGGCAGGATGTAAAAATGTCCTGTTGTGTCAAAATGGTGACTCGCTTTCTTTTGTTTATATTGTACTAAACGAAAATAAATTATGTTTTTTGTGAGGACTTTACAATGTCAAGAATTCACCGAAAGAATTTTTGTTGGAGAGAAGTCCAATAGGTGCCATGTACAAGTAGGAGTGCCAATGTTATAGTTGAACTAATTTTATGCATTTGTTGGTATATCGTGTAGACCAAATGATCAATAATTTTGTGATAGTGACCAATATCTTTGAGATCCCTACACATTTGTCATTCTGATAAATTTATAAGCTACTTTACAAGAAGTTAATTTTTGTTTTCTATTTTACATTTATAACATAACATAACATAAGAACACAGAGGATTCCCGTTACATCATCTGAAAGAATGTAGATGTAATATAAAAAATTCCCAACCATAAACAAATGCAGCAACAGCAAAAAACAACCCAGAATAAAATACAAAAAACAAAAAAATAAAAATTCAGAAATTCTTGCATTGAATAATAAACAATAGTAAATTATAGAGTTTGCTAAAATTTGAATGTATTTTAATATTTTCTTGTTATGAGATATATAATTCACATTTCATCATTGGTATTTATTTTTTAATCCCCCTTTGGAAATAAACACCAATAGACGACTTCAATCCCACTTCGATGTTAAAGGCCCAGCCCATAAAACAGGACATCTGTACTTTTGTTGATTCTGAAATCTGATAACAGTTGGGACATTTTTTCACTGGAAAACTTCACTTTTATTCGGAGGAAAAGTTCACACAAATTGCTGCGACCCTTGGGTGGAATGAAAGAAATTCTCAGTGCGTCAGACCTTCAAAGTTTTGATTGTAACTGGCATGAGGGCAAATTTGTGAAGCACATTCCAGCATTCACACCAAATTGAGCAGGTTGTGTCCATCTGAACTCAGCTGGAAGTGGACATACATGCCCTGTTGGAGATTTACCACATCATTTCCTGGGCCTTTAACTCCCAAGTGCCACAGGTTTATATCCTTATCAATGATTTCCTTCCCACAATTCCTCCCTCGCCCTCCATCTGTTATAAAAACAAAAAAGCTGCCTTCAGATTTGAGGCTAAACACTCACTTCTGTTGACCATATCAAAATCACACATGTTTTTACTGGCTGTTTCTTAGTTTATCTTCTTATTGTTACCAAACGTTTTACCACACCTTCGCCTGCACCTAGAATCAGGGATCTGGACAAAATGTTCTAGCTGGACTAAAAGCTTTAACTGTTTTATGTTAAAAAAAAGAATATTTCTTTGGGACTGTCTATTGTTGGGAAAATATGATCACTGCTTTGCCCCCTCTTATTGTTACCTTTCTTTATAAAATTAAATACATTGCAAAAACTTTGCTTATTTTTATGTGGCTTGTAAAATTTTTGTAATTATCCAGACTTAGTTATACAGAGATGGAACCTTTAACTCCCAAGTGCTTCGGCTTTGTATCCTTATCAGTTATCCTGTCCTGTTTATTTTTATCCATCTGTTGTTTTTAAAAAAAAAGCTCCTTGCCACTAAAACATTTATTCTGTTGACCATATCAAAATCACACATGTTTTCACTGGCTGTGCCTTTTGTTTATTTTTTTATTCTGACCAAAAGTTTAACCACACCACACATCTGCTTTTACATTGAATCAGGGATCTGGCCAAACAGTTTTTTGAATATTGGGGAGTGTACTTACTGAAATAAAGTTATCTTTTCTGATTATTATTTTCTGATAATTTAAGAAAGTAGATGAATTTAACACATATTATTTACCATGTTTACATTTATTTATTTGTATTTGTTTCTATAGATGTTTTGCTTCTATCCCTTGGTGTACAATGGTAAAACAATGTAAATAATTATTGAAACCAAATTGTTGTTTTAGAAATCAAACACAAATCATGAACACAACTTTCCAAGGTTTTTTCGCCATCTTATATTGAAGTATATTCAATACAATTATGGCTGAATCTATGCCCTATTTTCTGTGGACCATACCAAGATCCCACATGGTTTCCATAACTCTTTGGTGTTGTATCTGTTTGCTTAACCAGACTTAAACATAACCAGGGAATCCAGCTACAAGTGTCTGAAGAGAAAATAATACAGAGCTAGAGCTTCCAGATGGACAGGCGATAGTCAGTTTTGAAAAATGACGTTCTGAAAAATGCAATATCTCCTCAGAAATTTCTACAAAGATACATTTCACAAATAATTTGAAAAAAAAAAAAAGGACCAATACCAGCATTCCACAATTGCATGATTAAACTGTTAGGGTTTTCTGCAGATTTTTGTCTCACCCAATAGGAGAAAAACTTTTCTTACATTTTATTAAATAAAGAAGTTTTCAACTATTATTCTGTATTTTTTTTAAAATCAATTGTTGTTTCTAAATGAACAAGCAATTTTATGACCTGTATTAAACATTGTTTTATGTTTTTTTTATCTCTCCCCAAAATGGATAATTTTTTTTATAGGATCTGCTGTATATAGCCTCTTTCGGCAAATGTTCCCACCATTGCAACTAGGAAGATATTTAATCTCTTTAAACCATTCAAATATTATTTCTGTATTCATGAAAACCATTAAGTAAATTTTATTCCTAAGTAGGTGAGTCAATGGAAGAATGAAGTAATTAACAGTAACGGAACATTATTCGCACAGAGTTTCTGTAGACAAGAAGGTCATGTTGGAGCCACCCTATGAAGGAATCCAAAAAGATGTGACGACATTTCCGTCTCTTGTCCAAGAAGATGTCATGGAGGTGTCTCTTTATTGTGTTATTGGGCATTATTACGCTTAGATTGTTCCAGTCTGTTATAGTCATTAGTGGAAATCGGAAGCAGTGTTGTTAGATTTAGGGAGGAATTTGACCCGGGGCTTGTCTGCCTTTCTGCCCTCTCTGAGAGAGCTAGCGAATGGTGCCTGGAAATTTGACAGCCTTCTCGCCTTGATATATCAGTTCTGATAACTTTGCTGACATATTCCGTCATCAATCTTGACCATTTATCCAGGCAAAAAGTTCAAGAAGAAATTACTACAGAAGATCCCTTTCATCTTAAATTGTTCATTTTGTAAAGCGTAAATGGAAGATTAATGAATTGTGAATGTAGTTACTTCAAAATGATGGTTATAATATTGCAGTACAAACAACAGTGGTTCTTCTTAGAAACAATGTTTCTTTCTCACGGTCTTTTGCCTTCAGCAGGGCTTTTCCTCAAAAAGTGTTATCTGAAAAATAACAATAAATACTTTTAATGGTCACTTAATAAACAGCAGGTATGTCTACTTAAATGAAAGTAAATGTTTACTACTTGCTAAGTATACTTTTAGGTACAAAATGCTATCTGCTGAGTGATTCACTGCTGATAATTTTGTGCCTGACAGAGATCATGAATTTTATTCCAGTATGGTAAAATAAAATGTTTTGAGCTTGTATTTGTTCACGTAAATAGAAACAATTTGGCAACAATTCTAAAGTGTTATTAAATGCACTTGATTTATATCAAAGTTTTTGTTTCTCGTTTGTATATCAAGCATACAAGCCGAAATCTAAGAAAGTTAAACCACAGAGTTTCTAAAAGTACATCATTACACTTTTAGATGTGGAAAAAGTAGACCATTTCCTTATACACAGATGTTGGCTATGATGTAATTTGGCAAGTATGCAGTATTTGTTAACTAATAACACAGGTGTCCAGTTATTGATAGTAGATAGGCACAGGTGACTCAACACAAATCCCACTCAATGGTAGACTAAAAAGAGGTTTAATTTTCCACTTCATGCACTTGTAATTATCAGAATTACTACAAGTTACTAGAAGTGGAACACTTTGTAAACACAGTTGGACAAGCTCTCTTGATTGAAAACGTAAGTGTGAAGTCTTCACAACTTGTATTGCTAGTAAAAAGTGTTTGAGTTGGGAATAACAAATGAGATGGGTGTAAAAAGTGTGCGCCAAAAGGAAAAAAAAAAGGCCAATAAGCTTCTGGATCTACTTCTTGGAGAGAAGAAGCACTCTTTGACACCCTATGTAAGAACTCTTATTTGTTATTTCTGCCACATAAGTTGGCATAGAAACTTATAAAGAAGGAAACTAAAACACATAGTTGATATTCGTCTGCTTACAGATATTTAAAAACCATCACTTAGGAAAATAAATGAGGAGAGAGAACATCTGTGTAGGTGAAAGGCCGGTGGAATATGGACTAGCCAATCAGAGGGAACCGCTTGGAGAACAAGGGCCTTATCTCTTATTTATAGCCCTCATTTGCATCCATCTTTCCAGCAGAGTTAGCCAAAGCTAGTGTTCCTTGCTTAATGATGTCAAGTTGATTTGGTCACTTAGCTGAACCCTCAGTTACTTTTCTGAATCACTTTTATAAACACACATTTGTTTTTTAAATTTGTTTGGAAATGGCACATGTCTGATTGTTTGCTGTTGTTGGGTTTTTTCCGGGTGGTAGGATGCCAAACGGAACATATAGTATTTATTTTGTAAACAATTAGTTTCTTTATTTTTTAAGGAGGCATTCATCGGATTCTGATATTGAACGTGCCGTTTTAGCCCAGTCAGTGAATTTAAGAGAACCGTGCCATTATCTTAGAAGCTTTGGTCATCTGAAGTCTTTGTTTATGTGTATGAGATTATATCTGAGAAGGGGGGAAAAAAACAAGAAATAAGAACATGTGTAATTGTTTAAAGATGTGTTTCTAGCAGGAATGGGGACTTCTGTCAAATGTCAGAGCTGCCTGTATGGGCTGATGAATTAAGTTTGCCTGAACCGTGACCAGAAGGACCAACTTCATGATATGGGTTGCCTAAAAAGAAAAAGATAATGGGGATACACGGCAAGGCTAACATGTGAGATTCATTTGCTTAAGGTTACTCAGTCATTAAATGTCACTTTGTAGGTATTTATTGTTTCAGTACATGTGCTATATATGTTAAGATA
Organism: Katharina tunicata; assembly: GCA_032466195.1. Lineage (NCBI taxonomy): Eukaryota > Metazoa > Mollusca > Polyplacophora > Chitonida > Mopaliidae > Katharina > Katharina tunicata. The sequence continues at coordinate 11,022 of JAVFBZ010206477.1, forward strand.
ACTCATAATTCTGTTCCATCTAAGAACAGTAAGATATTCTATTTTATTTACATTCTTAATATTTCTTATTTTATTATCCATTATGTTGTCTTATGTGTATGGTAAAAAAGTAACAATAATAACAAATTTATATAAAATAATAAAAAACATTTTATTAATCAGATTTTTATTTTCAACAAATATTCGTTGGCAAAGTTGTTAAATGTGGCATGGAATACAACTGGGCATTGATTCACCAAATGCAAAAAGTGGAGACCAGTTGTCAGTATGCTCAGTTTTCTTTTGTCATACTCAGTTTCCTGTTGTCAATATGTTCAGTTTTCTGTTGTTAGTACTCTAGGCTTTCTGTTATCAGTATACTCAGCTATCTTTTGTCAGTATACTCAGTTTTTCTGTTGTCAGTATACTCAGTTTTCCGTTGTCTGTATACTCAGTTTCCTGTTGTCAATATGTACAGTTTTCTGTTGTTAGTATTCTAGGCTTTCTGTTATCAGTATACTCAGCTATCTTTTGTCAGTATACTCAGTTTTCTGTTGTCAGTATACTCAGTTTTCCGTTGTCGGTATACTCATTTTCCTGTTGTCAATATGTACATTTTTCTGTTGTTAGTATTCTAGGATTTCTGTTATCAGTATACTCAGCTATCTTTTGTCAGTATACTCAGTTTTCTGTTTTTGGTATACTCAGTTTTCCTTTGTCATACTCAGTTTTCTGTTGTCAATATGTTCAGTTTTCTGTTGTTAGTATTCTAGGCTTTCTGTTATCAGTATACTCAGCTATCTTTTGTCAGTATACTCAGTTTTTCTGTTGTCAGTATACTCAGTTTTTCTGTTGTCAGTATACTCAGTTTTCTGTTGTCAATATGTTCAGTTTTCTGTTGTTAGTATTCTAGGCTTTCTCTTATCAGTATACTCTGCTATCTTTTGTCAGTATACTCAGTTTTTCTGTTGTCAGTATACTCAGTTTTCTGTTGTCAGTATACTCAGTCTTCCGTTGTCGGTATACTCAGTCTTCCGTTGTCAGTATACTCAAGTTTATGTTGGCATACTCAGCTTTCTGTTGCCATTATACTATATTTTCTGTTTTATTTAGGGGTTGATCTATCTACATTTCCTGTGAAACAATATTTAATCACAGCGTTCTTGCAGCAAATACATGTAATATATGCCCTAGTGCATCGTATTGCCTTGCAGCCCCACCCAGAACTCAAAGATTTTTATAAGCTCTGTTTGGTGGATGACATGTGACAGGCTGGTTGAGTTGATAAAGCACTTGTTTGTCTTTATTTTAGCTTTATCTATGTTTTATAGGCCCTTATGTTAATAAAATATACGGTGTACATCAGTTTCATTTATAAGCAATAGTTAATGATTTATACACCAGTTTTTTTAACTTACATTTTCAAATCTTTTAAAATGTGTTTTATTAACAGTTTAAAAAAAGCAAAACCAGTGCTTTACAATGATTCCTCTTCTTAAAGGTTGATTGGTGTTCAACGCCATGCTCTAAACATATTTTCCATAACCAGAGTGTTCATTTCTTCTTAAAGGGAAATCTACTGAAGGCAATGAGGGCTCTGCCTTAAATCCTTCCTTCCTTTAAAAAAGTCATCTGCATTAGCCATTGTGAAGAAAATAGAAAACTCATTGCCAGAATTGTTGAAGTTAAGAAACCAGTGCGTACAGTTTGAAAATAGAACTGTTAACTTACTCATATTCTGTGATGAAACATTTGCTACAAGATAACAGAAGATTTAAGGAAACAAATTAAAGGGGAAACAAAAAAACAAAGTCATACTGAAATTTTGACCATAGCTGTACAAGGCGTTAATAAAACGGCCGTTACATTTTTTTTGTAGAATTCGTTGTTTTCCACTGAAAGACACTTAACCCCAACAGTTAAAATGTATTAAATTAACTGTTGCTTTAATGGGCTTTCTTACTTAAATTACTTCATGCTTACTATTTGTCGTGTTCATAAGGCACCCACACTTGATTTTCTTTTGATTATTAGAATCATACAAATGTATAACGATGAGGTTTTTTCCCCCAGTCATTCTGCTGAACGTGATTGCTATTTGTTGATTTGATGTGTAGCATGGGTTGATCGTTTAGTCTGACAGATTGGCAACAAACTCACTGTATAACTCGGGGTCATGCTGTTTGAATAATGCATAGCCAAATGATACGCTCATAGCCTTTACTGGATGCTCGCTGGGCTGATTGTAATAAATTTTTCAGAAATTAATTTAGAGTGTCTGTGTGGACAGAGTTTACAGCCATTCACTAACAAGGTTTATGAGTCGTACACAGGCTTTTTTAAAACCATGAACAAAATCCAATTAGAGAGCTCTATGCAAGTTAAATTTAAAATAGCTCTATATAAAGGACGTGGCTCGTAAAACTCTGTAATTGGAAAGCCGCATGTTACAGTAAAGTGTACTTAGCTAAGGTCAACAGTTCTCCCAAGTTATCACACATGCACAACAAATTAGATTTAAGCAAAGAAAAGTGGACTGGACAAGTAATCTTGAGTTCTTGCTAATGACATGTTGTAATGACTTAATTAATGAGTTATCTAACATTGAATAACTCATTAATTTTTAAAAAATGTCTTATTGCTGATGCTCACTGGCTAAGGGCAGTATGTTCCAAGGCTTGTCATGCAGTTGTTGCTTACCACTGGAGAAATATTTCTTTTTTATCCAAGATTGCAAAATACTTCACATTTTGTGTTTGTGACAGTGTGAGTATTTAATGTACACCACCATCATATAAGTGAAAATTAGAGTTGAGCACTTCGTCAAAGTCCAATCAATTAATCTATCAATCAATCAATCAAAATGGATTCATGTGAAGTCAAGTTTCTTGGTTTGGCTGGGTAGATCCAGTTTTCACTTTTGGTTTAATTTAAAATCACACCTATTTCTGTGCAAACTTATTAAACTGCGGATTCCAGCATTGGTACCTGCTCGTATACTGGGATGTAGGGGCTTAGTAAGTCTCAATGCAAGCCCTATGCTTTGAAAAAATTATTTTTGTAAGATTACTTCTAAATTGAACTGCTTAACAAAGAACAAAGTATTCCTTACCAGTTTGCTTTAAACACTCCGTTTTTATTTTGCTCAAAAAGTACACAGTTGTGTTATGGATTCCCCTTAAAGCCCTTCTGTTTTCAATCCAGTTAAAATTTGCAAATTATGTACATGTATACTAAATCTAAAATTAAACCTTGAACCAAAAAATCTTTCTTTTTCTTGACATCTCTCATGGTGATTAAAGTGAAATGATGCCTGTTTCTGTGTGGATTGTACAATGTGGCAGTGTAAGATTGGGTAGAAATGGGGCTGTATCTGCCATTGACTAATTGAGGTGTAAAAGTGTCAGGAAAAAAGTTTTGATTAAATCTTCTTTCTTAAGGAAATGATGAAACCAGATGTTCTCCACCTACAACATTGCATGTGTGTTTCCTCAAATCAAAACTACAGGCTCCTCCTCTAGTTTTATTTATATTTCATGTGTACAAGCTTCATTTATATGTGAACAAAATGCTGCTGTTATGTTAATTGCATACATAATGAGTAATTAATGACATATTTTATACATTGTGTCAATTATAAAATAATTTGTGAGTCTCCTTAAATGTAAAAGGTTCGTAAATTCCTGTTGGGCTATAGAAGAATTCAGGTGGGTTCTGGGATCGCCATGTGGTTTTTCCAAAAAAAAAATCTTCGTTTTTGCTCAAAACACAATTAAGATTTCACATACTTATCAAAGAGTTCAAACTTTTAATACTAGTACAAGTATATTGTTATATGTGAAAATTATCATAAGAAAAATAAATATTAAAATGTTTTAAACTGTAGACAGGGGGATTTGAAAAAAGAAATCAAGATGATCATGACCTCAGTTTTTTGAAAATGATCATTTAAAAATCGATTTCACAGTGCCATTTTTTTTTTTAAATTGTATCTATAGATTCGTGCTGACCGTGTCACTTTTTTTTGTTGCTTTTATATAATTTTCAGGAATTTCTACTTTTGTGAAGTTCTACATCTGAAGTCTATATTTACAATCACACTCGAGAACACAATTAGGTTCATTTAATTTATATTTTTGGAAAATTTGCTTGTCCCTGTAAACAATCCGTTAGTCAAGACTTATTTGATATACTTGTCAAGAAACAGCTTGGTTTAGAAAGTATGACTGTCATCAACATAATGACTTTCATATGGCCTTGTACACATTAAGGGTGTGATTAGCACCAAGGCTGTTTGTTGAAGGGGACAAGTGTGAGCCCTAACTGTAACCTGTTGAGAAACTGGTTAAGCTTGTTCCATGAGAGCATAGTGAAGGAGGCTGGGAGCTTAAGGGTTGTTCATTCCCCATTTGTAGGTCTTGTCAGAATCCAAGCACCAATAGAGGGTAGGAAAAGAGGCAGGGAAGTTAAGGTACCATCTCCCCCAGGGCAGTTGTTCCTGGCTTCATGAGAACTGTCTAGCTAACACCCCAGGGGCTTTGCAACCCCTTGGTGTACAAAACACACACACTCACACATAGATGAAAATATCTGCCGGCAAGTATATGCTCCAGTGGGAACGCTTTCGGAATCCAAACACTTGAACGAGACGCGTCTTTGAAGTCTGAGTTGGCAAACAACAGCAAATGCCAAAGGGTGACCTGATCAGGTTAGACCAGAAAACTGACTCGAGAAGCAGACGAGACCCGCAGTTTGGAAATATTTTGATTCTAGATTGAAGGAAGTTTTCTCAAGACTCTGAGGAGATTTAACTGTTGCTCTTTCATAGGTTAGCCTAATTTTAAAGGAAAATAGTATAATAGAACATGGTCTAGAGTTACAGTATATATTACAGTTATACACAGCAAGTTACCCTGGGTATTCCAAGCAGCTGTCTGCAACTAGATTTACAATTTTCTCTTTTCGCATTGTTTTTTTTAATAATGAAAGCTCTTCCGTAACCCCAATATCTTCACTGGATAATTATTTGAGACAATAAAACGTAACCACAGAAGGATCTTGAAAAAACTTGACTGTGTCGAGGACAAATTGCCAAAGCAAGAATTATTTTAATATTGTTGCACCTGTAAAAAAATATATAAATTTTAATTTATTTTAATGATGGCTGTTAATATGTTTTTTAAAACTTTGTCCTCGAAAAGATAGTTTTATTTTATTATAAAATAAGAAATCCAATTGGGCATACTGATATATTTGCTAAGCCCATGGTTCTTGGTAACCAAGAAGGCTTCAACTGATAAAAAGTGAGAATGCAATTAAGTCCTAGCTGAACTCTTGGTGTGCAATCAGACAGAAACAAGCTGTTGGTTTTAGCCAATTAAATGTCATTCTTATCAGAGAGAAGTAAATTGCTGAACTTTATAAAGTGGTCATCAGAAGTGTGGTTTATTAGTCTAGAAGGGAACTTTTTAAGTCTGTTTCCGGGTACAAGTGGTAACAGCTGTCGTCTGGGGGTAAGGTAAAAGAAGGGGTATCGCCCTGTAGGACCATCACACTTTCTCAATAGCAGATTTGAAGGCTTTTACCAGTGATAGCCTGATTAGCCACTTCAGCCCTCTAAGTACCAGCATCAGAACACTAGGTTACAGGTCAAATTAAGCGGCTAAACTGGTTAGTGGTTTACCTGTCTAGTTATTTGTAATGACTTCCATTTCGATTGTTTAGAGCAAAATTATAAAAAATATATATTTTTCAAAAGTTGCAGTAAGTGTGGTTTATTAGTCTAAAAGGGAACTTCTTAGTTGTGTTTTCAGCCACATACGGTACCGGCTTTTGATTGAGGTAAGGTGAAAAAAGGGGTTTTGCCCTGTCCAACCATCACACTCTGTCCAAGCAGATTGGAAAGATTTTTACGTTACCTGTGATAACCTTGGTAGTCAGGGTACATGCTTAAACCCGGTAAATTGTGTTAGATTTTTATAGAAGAACTGTCGCTAACACTGTTGCATAGTTTGCCCTCATTTTAGAAATCTTAACTTTAGACGATGGGATGTCACCGGAAGTGAGCTCTTGTCAATCATGTGACTTATGGAGTCTATTAACCACTTAACCTGGAGCACAGGAAGATTTATTTACAATCCTCAACTTCTGTTGTTATAACCGCTTAGTGGTATCAGATTGTTTTTTTACAAGTTTCGTTCCGCTAGTAAAATTTTCTTTTGGAGACTAATATTGACTCATTCAAATACATTTTGCATAAGTTCAGATTAGTTACTTGTTTCTGGTTTGTTCTCTACCAGAGGCTATTTCATTCACATGATGTCTGTCTGTCCTGATGGCTCTCGTAGCGTATTCCTGTTAGTCTGTGTTGTTGGATTAGCGATTTATAGGCTTTTCAAGATGGTGGAATAAAAGTTATACTATAAATTTGGAATGGACAACGGTGTCAAAATAAAGCTGAGATTCCTTCTTTTATACAAGCACAACTTCCTTGTTTAGAATTCAAGAAAATATGTAGTTTTAAACTGATCTGTTAAACTAGTTTTAAAAAATAACAATAGGGTTTGTTGGGTTTATGTTAGCGTGCCTCACTGTCATTAGTTCTTATCTAACAACGGTCTAATAGATGCGTGATGTCTGTTGGCAATTTGTGTTCATATAGTTTTCTAGTCTGAAAGCTAAATGTGTTTCCACATTAAATGACTATTGAAAACAAAAAATACACTTCAGCATCATGGGTTTAGAGAAAATAATAGTAAACATGAATTTTACACATGTTATGTTTGAAATAACAAGCAGTTTTTGGGGATTAAAACATTCAATGTCCAAAGAAGGCCTCTTATATTAAAGAATGCAAAAGAACTTTTCTACAAAATAATCCTGTCTAATAACATTGCTAAACAGAGATAAATTCTTAAGATCTGACCTGATTTTTTGGGAGTTCGATTTATAAATGTGGGGAATTAGTGTTTTAACTATTAGGAGAATTAAAGTCTGTTTTTATTGAAATGGCGATCAGAGTTATGACTTGTCTTAAATACCACCTGGTCCTATGTGGTCAAATTGACGTTAAATTCATAATTTCTCAAAGTCTGCTGCTGTTGTTAAACTGATAGAAGGCTTCAAAGTCAAAATGTTAATCAAATATTTATTAGCAACATGTTTCTCTGAGTCAATAACAGAGGTTGTTGTGATTTTTTTTTTTTTTTTTTTTTTTTTGATTTATAATTTTATTCTTGAAGCTATGTTTGCCAGCAATTTTACCCGGAAATTGTATAGATTGTATTATATTTTTTTACCATTAAACATCAAGTCAATTTAAGGCCTTGTGCATTATAATTTTGACTTGAAGTGGAGCGCAGTGGCTCTGTTGTCAAACGTTAGACAGAGTCCCCTTCACTATACGCAGTATAGGTTAAAACTACCCTGTAGACCGTAGCTATATAAGGGGAGTTTTTTTCTGCAATGCTTCTTCCTGGTTTTTCACCATACACCATCAACACAAAAGTCTTCATATAAAAGGAATACCACTCAGTTTGGCTTTTAACAGCAATCAAATAAATTTTAAAATCCAACTTGAAATATTAAATTTGTATCAGTATACTTTCTAGTTTCCCTGGTAACTTGATTCCCCATAAATAACCAGAGTGAAAGAAAAATTAAGCCTATGTTAGCAAGACTTCTTAAACTTACTGTGGATATTTCTGAGACTTTCAACTAAATTCTTTTTCAACCTGAGTTAAGTTTCAGGGGGGGGGGCCTTTACAAGATAAAGAAAAAGACAATTCTATATTTACGTTGGTTTTACACACAAACGGTTTTGATCAACCATGGTGTGACCTATTCAGATATGTCAGATGGGCCAGGAAAATTAAGCTGTCAGGGCACTTTGTTTATTGTCTGTTGAATAAGTCTCTCTGTGACAGCCCCTAGAATTAAAGTTTTATTTTATGGGTTTGGAGGCTAGGCCTTGTGCCCTGTGATTACATACCCGCATGTTACTATGTTAGGCAACACTTAGACCTTCTGTGGTTTACCCAAAAATACGGGAAGGTCAAACTCGGAACAATTCATTAACACAAAGTGTGCTGTTATATTTATTTGCCCATAGATGTGTACGTGTTTAGGTCACTCCTATATATTAAAATTGCAGTTAAGGGATTTATTTGCTAGGTTGTAATTGATATGTTATTTTGTTGTAAACAGTTTAGTTCTTGTGAACAAGTTTACCTCACTTTAATAGGATTTAATTTAAAAAATAATAACATGCCTTTCCGTTATAAACTGTTAATTTCTGATGCGATTAATGATAAAGCTGTCATAATTAGAAGGTGAACAAGAGCTTCCTCTCAGAGTTATTTAAATGGATTAGACCGCTGACTTTTTTGTGGCTAATTGCATGTGTAGTTTTTGTCGTACATAGGAGATGGTTTCTATCACCAGTTGATCTGATATCCTGACATCTAAGTGAAATAAACTTAAGTAACATCCAGAAGTAATATGGGGTAGCATCCCATTCGGACAAACAAACAAACTTACAGCTGTATAATGTTCTTGTTATCTTCTTGCAAAATCAAAATACGGGCCGGAATGCTGGAAACAATTGTAGACTAAATCTGACCATTGCTGAAGAATATATTCATTTGTACATTCTACATTCTCTGCATTTTAGTTTTTTTTTTTTCGGATGCAATTTATCTGAATTATTTCATTTTTTTTTTTTATTGAAGAAAATAATTTTCCGATGACTGATTCCAAGCAATAACTCGTATCCAAAACAATAATAAATAGATTTTAGATGTACATCCTTGTTAGGAGTTCAAACAGTATTTTTATTTCAAGACACACATTGGGGTTGGTGAAAGACCATCTTTCCAATATTTTTCTGGGATTTAACCAGCAGGACTAAGACAATAAAATATTGTAAAAAAAAATAAATACTATCATGCGTATTCCTTTTCCGTAAAGTGCTTCTTTTAGAAGCTTAATTCCTTTTCCTCTATTTTATCAGTTATTTCGTTTTAGCAAGATGGAAGGTAGATTATTTTGTTATGAAAACAAGTATTTTTGTCGTGGAAAAGAAAGCAAAGGTATTCAGATCTTTACTCTCACAGTAAGACGTGTTCTCTGTTACTTGCAGGTGGAATTCAGGTGCTATACAGTGCTAACTGTAGTTAAATAGAAAACAGGGAATTAAAAACCTGTTAAGGCTGGTTGGAGTGGTTTAAAATCTAATTTCCTCTTTGTGTTTGCCTTGTTTATGTACTGTTAATGTGTGCTAAGTTTGTGTGAATGGGTCAAAGATGAGGGGTTAAGGGTTAGAGTGGGAGGGGCAGAGGGGATTACCCTGAAGGGCCATCCTCCACACCCATTGTGCCTGAAGCATGACATTTGTTGGGATTGTAGAGATTTAGAGATACCCATTGTCCAGCAAGACATAAAGCAACCTTGTCCTGTCCATTGGACTTGGCAGACTGAACTCCTCGACCCAGTTCGAGCTATAGCCTAAGCGCTGGAGATGACCAATTCTTTATGTGCTCCGTTTAATCATTTTCTCCTCAATGTTTTTAAATTGTTTCTTCAATTTACTGGCACATCATGACAGAGACAAAAACTTTATGGCTTCCCTTTGTTATGGCCCAAGTAGGAGTTCTTTCTTCAGGTTTTCTAGGCGTAAGGCTTTCAAAATTTTAGCAGGTTTGCCTGAGTGAGTTTACCACACTTGACAGACGCATGACTGTGCATATGGGCGTTGGGATTATATCTGAACAAATCTTCGAGTCTTTCTTGCTCTATAAACGAGAGCACTGCTCTACATCACTCTCTATTGTTGAACAGCTTTATTTTATACTTCTGTTTTTGCTTGAGAAACATTCCAACTGAATTCTAATGTTCAAGAAGTTTATAAAGTTCTCTTTTTTTTAATTTAATATATATGCAATAATCCTTATGTGTTTTGGAGTAAGTTTGAAAGTTTTTTTTTCGGGTCCTCCCTAAGTTTACAAACTTTAATTTTATTACATTACACTCGATCAGTACAAATGTCTAACTTCTCACAAAACTAAGATTTTGTGCAGAATTAAATTAATGATAAACCACAGATTTGAATGATAATCATATGATAGGGTTTGTATTTAAATTGATTCATATTTTCACATTATGAGATGGCCCTAATAATATTTTGAAATAGATAGATTTAAAAGGAAAGAAGAACAAAATTGATTATTGTTATGGTCTCCTTCAATTTTGACAAGTAGCAAACATCTTTGGTAGTTTTCTTGTCTAAGTGGTTTGTAAAGCATGCTATAATGTGTAATCAGTGTCAAGCAACTGTCATATCAGCTAACTATGTACAACTACGCAAATATTGACAAAGTTTTTCATCATTTCATTTCGAAAGTGCTTGTATTTAGAGATTCGTTCGAAATCTTTGTCAAATGAATGGGATTGCTTTCGCAAGTGCAAGGTGTTCGAAGTATAAGTTTTTTTTATGGCATACAAAGCAGGAAATTACCACTTTTTTATATTATGTTATAATCAGATATCCTTGTCTCTGCAGAACAATATTATTTTAAAGCCATTCAATTATATATCGGATCCTTATTGCTCAATTTAAGCTCTTTTGTGTAAATAGTGCTTTTTATCTGGCTGGGAAGGAAAGGTAAACCAATTTTCTTTTTAGCCTTTGTTGGTGCACAACTGATCTCCCGGACATTGGTAACAAATACTCAATGTTGTGCTCAAACCCTTCTTGGTATGGTTATTAAGGATGAAACATTCATTTACACGAATGATGATAAAATTTGGTGGCTTAAGCAGTTTTACATAATATATATTTTTCTAACAAAAGTATAGGTACGAACAAAACATGTTGATTCATTGTGTTATTTTTTAGACAGTTTACTTGGATGTGTCTGGTTTTTAATGTTTGTAACAAGCTATGAAATAATTTCCAGACAAAATTGATGATAGTTATGTGTAGGTAACTAGGTATCATTAGTTGACAATGTTATTCTACCTCAAGCAGATTAGCTAAGTTACATGTACATGTATGTGTCCTTGTGCTCCAAATATGATACTTTCATTCTGATTTTAAAAAGTTGGTAGATGGTGCCAATTTTCAGGGGTTTATTCTCCTTTTTTTTTCGATGAGAAATACAGGGTTGAGTTAATGCTGTAGCAGCAAGTTTAACTCTATTCACGCCAATGTCGCATAATTAGTATGTTTTTAATTATTTATGCAAGCTAATCAGGTTGATCTTAGCAAGCTGATTAAGCATCTTTGTGGGTGTGGTTGCAGCAATAGCTCAGCCCCACCCCTTTATAAGGCTATACCAGTGCAATTATGAGCCTGTCTTCAAAAGGTTGGAAGTACATGAAGTTACCCTAGTCTATTTAAAAATCTGGACTTGAATATACATGTATGTACATACATAATATTGACAGTAATGCTAGAATCTGAAGGTCCCAAAATGAGATTTTTAATAATTCTTGAATCAAAATAAATCTTAAATGGCCAAAAATCACTCAAACAGTCCTATTAAACACTCTGTAGGACTGTATTTGGGTTGGTCTGCCAGCTACCATCGAACGGTCCTGTTTTTTTCTGTGTTCTACACATTGTATTCCCACAATAAAGCTGGCCAATGATCTGTAATTGGCATTTATAGTTCTCTTGGCCCAACATTGGAAAATATAAAAAAGAAATAAATTCCAAAAAATTTCACTGAAAAAAAAAGAAGGGAAGGTCAACCATTTTGTTGGATTACAAAACGGGAGAAAAAGCCAACAACAGTTCTACTTCATGGTTTTAGTACCCGTAGTTAAAAAAAAGAATATATATTGGTGAAATATTTGCTCCTTAATATTCCTCAATAAAATCTAGTAATTAAAACTCAATCATTCTGTTTCCCCTCAAACCGGTCATAATATTTATTCTAATGTGAGGCAATTAAAAAAAAAACAACCCCATAACAGATGAAATATGAATGCATAGGTGATTTTCATGTTGCATTAGAAAATGTTGAACGATAGAACCATTTTGATGACCACTTATTCCTATTTATATTAATGTTAAGTATTAAATTTTTTTTTTTTTAAATTTAGACGATTTTTTTATGAAATGTTTTTGTGTCAATTAATTTTTTAACTCCCGGAAAAATAAACAACATGTATGCATTTTATTTAGTAAGTTAACATATTTTTTGTATCTTTTTTTTATACAAATGTAGTCTGGCTGTTGCTGAAAAAACTGTTACAAATATATTTTAAACTTGGAGTAATTAAAACTTTTGCTGTCATAATAATAGTATTTTTATCACGCTGTAAATAGTCTTAAGAAGGATAAGTTTGGGAGGGTTCAAGCTGTAGTGCCAACCATAAAATTGGGTAGAATTTCAGCTCAGCTGTGTTTTAGTCCTTCCTCGCTACTTAAACACCCAGACACTTTAATTCCAGAGCTCTCTATTGCTTTCATGTCTGTATTTATTCCATCCACCAAGATCACAATGGACACCATGGGGCCACTTGTGTACATCAAGAGTCATCATTATGTAAATTGGATTGCTTCATTTGCTTGCAAATCGTCTTCTCAATACCACCGGGAACCCTTTTCCGTTATTTGCTAATTCTCATAAAAATGTATGCAAGAGAAGGGAGCACCCCAAGGGAGGCTTTCAACAGTGAGGTGGGCCCATTGCAGATTCTTTGGTAAATTGCCTGGTCTATTAACAAATCATCTGAATTAGAGGGTTTCTGTTGTTTATTCATTTGGAGGGCTATTAACTTCTGAAGTACATTTGTGTCCTGCAAATAAGCTATTTCAAACATAAAGGGAAAAGCTGAAAAGTATAAGATTGCAAGTGGTCATACCAAGCACAAGGACTTCCGTTGCCAAAGGGACAACTAACTAACCACTATCAACTGGGGGGAATAAACTTAGGAACATAATATTCACTATCAAATCAGCCATTCTTTCTTGAAACACTAATTAATCAATCATTCCTGCTTGTTATCATTATTAAAATCAACAATATTTTAATATGCAGATGATAATTTAAATGCTAATTTTTCACATATTTTTTTTCCAAGGACACATGTAAGTTGTGAAGAAGAACTTAAAAAATCAATAACAAATAGCCATTGGCTTGTAGTTAAACTAATAAAAAAGGAAGTAACTAAATTAAACAAATAAATATGTAATGCATCAAAATAAAAAGATGTAAGGTAGTGAGGGTATGAAACTTGCAAATATGGCCTGTTTAATTAAGTTACTTGTGAAATTAATTAGTCTCTGGCTGCCAGATGGGTAGGGGGATGAGCTGTCCCATCTGAGTGGATAAGGTTGATTTGAAGGGTGGCCTGTAAACCAATACTTTGTCAACGAGTGATGTTAATTGAGTTTTCCTAATTGTCAGACAAATGGTGAATACATGTCTTTAATACCAGAGAAAATGTTGGTCTTTATGAATCATAATTAATAAGCAGGATTTGTGTTTTCTGAGAGGTTATATAAATATCCAGAGGAACTTTAGCATCCAAGAAAAACAAGATTGGAAAGAAATCGTGTTGGTTTAGTTAATTCACTTTCGGCTTCCTTTTGAATCTTTTGACTTTTATTTCAAAGTCAGGGATTAGATACAGAGTCTGTTGAAATGCATTCTACTATGAAAACACTTTAGCCTGTGATCGTATTTTGAAGGGAGCTCTATTGATAGTAAACTGAGTGGACTGGTGAAAGGAATTGTGGAGCTCATAGACTTAGTTGGTGAGAAAGGCTTGTCTACCGATACTCCACTTTCTCCCATAATTAATAGGTATCTATGAGGCGTAGATTTGTGGGGAGAATTTGATGATACCCTAATTACTTGAATTTATTGTCACGTCGCATCACCAACAAGTATTTTTTTTTGATTGGAAAAAGTTGAAATATCATAAATTATTTACCTATCTTTAAACAAAGTATAATCCAACTCCTGTCTTTCTTTGGAACATCCTTCCAAACTTTTTCCTTACTTTAAATACTTACATGTAAATTGTTAAGGTGTTTAAAGTAAGAAACACTTGGTACCCTTTACCCACCTATTTTAACTCCCTTGACATCATGGGTGCTAACTCTAACGGCTGACGGTTTTACAATAGGAAGAAAGGAAGAACGAGATAATCCCTTTTACTTCAAGCACAGGCAGATCTTGGTGTCATAAAATCTCCCATTGCTTCCAGTGCCTTGTTCAAAGGTCATAGGTCATAAAATTCTCTTTTTAAATTCAAAATTAATCAGAGATATAAAATCCATAGCTTTAGCTGTCTGAAAAGTGTTTTTTTGTACCTCTTTGACTTGGAGAGATGTATTAGATTGTTGTTATTGATATTTTGATTTTCAATTAATGTACAAAGACAAAATTTGCATGGCTGTTTTAAATATTGATTTTACTTTTTTAAGATTCTATATTTTTGTGTGACATTTTAGTAATTTAGGTCTATGCTAAGGGTCTCTCTGAACTAAGGGGCCGTCTGAGCTGAGGGGCCTCAGGAAGCCAATTTGCCTGTGGAGTCCCTGTTTTGAGTCCTATCCTTGTCCTGTGGTGTCATTTTGTTTTGCAAGTGTCATTGTGGTTCCTGATGTTAAACGCTAATCAAACAAGCAAACAAACAAACATTGTGGTTTCCTACACCCACAGGACTGGCATGCTATCATGTGAGCGATATAACATTTAATATGCCGTAAAACCCCAAACTAGCCAAACAAACATTTCATTGAAATTCACTAAAATTAATAAAAAGGTGCTACATAAAATATCAAGTATCTACTAGTCTTTTTTCTTGCTAGTTTTTCGGTATTTGTTTTTTTGTTTATGAGTTCACGCATAGGTTGTATAGATACTCCGTCAACCATAACTTTTGTGTCAGTCATTTAGATATATATGGGTTTTCCATTATTATTAGTTTTGACTTGGTTTATTTTATGGCCACCTGGCACAAAACATTTTTAGATCAGCCCAAACCTTTTATATATTTTTTTTTGCCAATGTCTGAGTTTTTTGGGGGGTCAACTGTTGTTGGTGATCAATTGAATCAGTTCATTCTGGTAGCCTGGTTGTAGAATAGGCCTGAAACACGTTTAGACAATTTGAATCAGAGTGAGGAATGAGAAATGAGACCTAGACATGCAAACACCAATCCTCAAAACACATTTATCATAATAGCTTCTTGTCAGCTTAGAAACTCTCAAGTCAGGCAGTTGAACTTTCTACATTGAATGGAACTAAGGGTATGAGATAACAGATTGTCGCATGGTATATTTGTGGCGAATTATAGAATTTTGCTTATCTTCATTTGCTGCGTAGTTTGACAAATGCTGTTGTTGTTTATCTATTAATATCAATGTTAATTCTCTTCAAACCAGTTAATATGCAATTGAGATCTTTTGGTTTCTGGTGTGAATGAAAAAGTTGCCAGAGAACTAAAACAACTCTACTGTAATGAAAAAAAAAATAATGTAAATTTTAAAAAGTCAAATTTGAGGTTCAAAATGCTCAGAATCATACATCAAATCACAAGACACATGCAATGTCTCGTTCTTATTATCACCGAATGTTTTCTGTGTTGCTAGTAGCACATGTCCCTTCTTGTCTACCAACCAGATTCGTGTTATGGATTGCAATGATGGCTGACATCAGAAATAGATAAAATTGTTTTGGTTGCGTTTGCTCCCACTCTTAACAATTGATTACAGACAACAGATAAAAGGCTCATGTGTTTTTGCCAGTTGGTTGATTAATTGTTGTCTCTTTTATGAACTCAGTTGCTTGTTGTTGATGTTAAATAGATTTAAAAAATTGTATATAAAAATGAATTTGATTTGTTGTTGTTGTGTTGTTTTCAGTGAGAAGGGGAGTGGTAATTTGTGTTCATGTATAGTGTTGCTCTTGCCAACCATTCCTTCAATGGAAAGATGGTTATGTGTATATTTAAGAGAAAAAAGTAAACAACAGAATAATGTGTTATCAGTTTTATATATTTAATTGCTTAATGTATAAAGTTAAACAAAGTATGATCATGTAGAAAAATGGGTTATAACTTTTTTTTAGGTCTGTTTATATGTTTTAGTGTTAAAAGTAAAATTTAAACATTTAAAAAGAACACAAAGAATAATATAAAAAAATAAAAATAAAAAGGTTGTACCAGACAGACATGTCGGTGTATATATAATATATCCCTGGTATTAACGATTGTTAGATTGTTTTGTGGCGTTCAGTGCACACACCCTGGCTGATGACCTTACAGATACACTCTAGGCTATTTCTCTCTTTAGCTGATTTACTGATTACTGCTGTTAGGGATAAACAAATATGGAGGTGGGAAGTTTGTGACGAGAGTCTACGGTCATTAGTCTCGCTCTGTATCCATGGCGAGCGTGCCAGACCCCCACAAAAACCACCTCACATAGCCCAGATTAAGCAACACATTATGTCAGTAATTTGCTGTTTTTTATTCACTTGAGCCACTTTAGCAATACCGACCTTTTATGGTTAGTGGGATTGCATGCAGACAAGTCATTTTTCACCCCTGTACCCTTATATAGAAAACTTTAAACTGGCAATAGAACCAGGATTAGCACTGTTTGGGGGCATTAATGTTAAAAGCTATGCTGCGGCTTGATTTAAGCATTTTTTTTTGTTCGTGGTAATAGATTATATAACATTGGCAGCCCATTGTAAAGTATGTGGGCTCCAGGTAATTTATCTTTAAGTTTTTCATCGGTATCAAATTTCAACTCAAATATTTTACATTTTACCTCTTCAAAGCTGTCTGAAAAAAGGCTTGAAGCAAAATTAATTTCTGTTCATTTTGGCCATGACAAGTTTCTGTGGAATACATTGTATAGGAAAAAAAAAAAGGACTCAACTTCTGGTAAATGGGTTTCAAGCAGGAATTGAATTATATGGAAACTTACATATTATATAGAAAGGTGGCTTACATGTATGTCGATCAGGCTGCTTTTCTTCAAGCTGTGCCGAATTTCGTCCATAATAATGCAACCAAATAAATCAAATAACCCTTATACACACCAAGCCATCCAAATCAAATCAAATCATCTCACTGGTATCAAGTAAATCATAAATCAGACATTCTTGTATAGTATACAGAAACTTTGATTTTATGTTATATTTTCTATTTATTGACATTGTTCATGACACACTCATTACATTCATATATTGATTTTTGGCATCAAAATATAATTTGACAACAAGGATATGATCTTTTGAATGATTTATTTTTTTAATGGAAGTTTAAAAGCATTAATTTGTGAAGATTTATTTTTTATGCCATTTTTTGTATGTAGGCTTCTTTCTCCCGGAAGTTAAGTTTTTTGTACTAACTGATCGATATATGTTCAGCATAATAATTCATAATTTTTGTTTGTTTGTTTAAATTGCATGTATTTTCAATTAAGATTTTGCTGCAGAAGAAACAAACGTATCCTGTTAGTAGTTGGGTATAAATCAGAAGCCAAAGTGTCAGATTAAAGATTACTTTAACGAGCTTGGGAGTTTCTGGGACTGAACTGGTTTCTTACATGTACGTGTGAATGATAAAGAATTGCATGTTGTCTGTAGTACTTAGCTAATAGTTTGAGATATGAAAATGATTTTTTTGTATATGAGCTTTGAGTTATTTGTGACTAGTCCATTTCTTCAGTGTGGACGATAGAGAATTGCATGGTGTTTGTAGTGCTTAGCTAATAGTTTGAGATATGAAAGTGTCTAAGCCCCTTGACACCTTGTGGCATGATAAGCTCCGATTTCAACTCCCTTCTACTATAACTTATAATCTATACAATAACAACTGTCATTTTTTATAAAATTTTTAGCGAAGAAAAAAAGCTTCATAATTTTTCTAATGATTGCTGTCAATTTTATCTTTTGCAAAAAAATTTAAACGTAATGACGTTAAGCTGTTTTCTAAGTAAGAAAAAGATTTGCTGCTAACTTCTGATGCTAATGTTACCTTTCCATTTCTCTACTGGAGTTTCAAGATCGATACCATCCTATTATTAAGAATTTCTTTTATTGGGTAGAACACCAATTCCAAAAATTGGATTAGACCCCACCCCTACCTGTTTTTTTTTTTGCAAATCACAATAAAAATAAAAATATGAACATGATTTTTTTCTTCTTCTTATGGCGTCTAAATTGTTGGTTTCCTGCTATGGAAAGAATTTGTTAAAACCTCTTAATTTAGTGGAAAGTAGCATGTTTGATCTCACACATAATGCGTACACATGTAATACATGGATTGTTATATGCATTTTTTATTTATTCACATTTTAATTATTATAAATGGTTTTCTTTATAGTTGAAGTTGAGATGTCTTTTATTTTGAATTAACTTTTGAAATGTTTAATTAATTTATAAATACAACAGTTCTCAGATTTTGGTTTTAAAAAAATGGAAACACAAATCCAACAATGTCTTGTGACTCTCACTCAAACAGAACAAGCTCTCCTCTAATCCTAATTTCTCTCGGTTATGTAGGAAAAAAAAAGTTTTTATTTTTATTCCCTCCTCTGCTTTTTTCATTAAATCAAACTTATTTAATTGGTGTGGCTTAAAAAATGTTAGAGGCATAATCAAGTTGAACACTAACTACACTGACAAACAATTCCATTATGTGAATGCTTGATACTGGTGGTACTGTATCTAAACCAAAATAGCTGAATATACACTGATACATAAAATACATTAACACTTGAAGTTTAAATTTGTCTTGTTTTTTTTCTTTCTCAAATTAGTCTCAAAATTTTGCTTGACTGATAGGCAAGCATTTAAAAATTGTATTGTAAAAAGCACTGCTTAGGTAATTGTACATACAAGGAGTGTTTTATTAAAAATGTTTAATGAATAAAATAGTGTATTTATTGCACGCTCTTATAAGCAATCTAGTAGTGTTCCAGCTGGTCGGTATGTGTATGTTTGCCCATATAAGATTTCTCTACATTTATAAAACATAAGAGCTAGCATATGACAGAGCTGTCTGGCTAATCCATCATAGAAACAATTCAATCAAGGGAAAACCCTTATTATATTAGGTGAAACTTGAGAGCAATGAACAAAAAGATGGCTATTGTGCGCAGAGGCAAGAATTTTAAGCGTGAAAGCCGCTAGTTGTACATCATATAAGTGAGTCGTATGGTATATTTAGGAGACACGGAAACAGAAAACCAGCAAGAAACCTCCCAAATCACCTCCTATTGTCAGGCCTTTATGAGATTGAGGAAATTTACTTTGAAGTTCTGTCATGCCTCATTGATTACATCTAGGAAACCTTACAAACTGTTTTAACCACAAATTATATGTCAAAACCCATTTTTGGTCTGAATTGTTTTCATTCTTTTCTCGGAATGACAATTTATATGTTTATTTTTGCTGTCTGATTCACTTGTGAAGTGATTTTTTTTCTCCTTACCCAGTATAGTCAAAGCCTACCATGTCAAATTATAATTATTTTATTGACAAAATTTATTTCTCTTTATAAAGTAATGACTAAGAATGTCATACTGGGGAAAGCTTTGAAATCATAGACAACTTTGTTCCATTTTAAATGCTGAACAATGGCTCACTTTATGAAAAATCAATTTGTTGTTTTAAACTAACCAAAACTTAATTCTTCAGCTTTCATTTGTTGCGTACAATTGTTGTTTCTTTATTCCTAAATAGTTTTTCACCACAAATTTTCTTTCCTGTTTAATTCCAACATCTATTTAGATGAATAGGTTGGCTTGTGGCAAAAACAGGATATGTCAAAGTCAATTGATCGGGAAATAATGAAATGGGAACCAACATGTATTTCTGTCACACTTAGGACACATACAATGCTGCATATGTGTGAAATAAACTTCAGTACATCATAAAACCCCAATCAAACAAACACATAGAGAAGGGTTTTTTCTGTTGTTTTAAAAACCCTATTTCAATACATTACAGCGGGTGGTTGGGTGGCAGCCTGGTGTGTCCTGGTGCTCTGTGAGCTAAGGGACGCAGGAAGCTGTTTTGTTATGATGTCCTGTTTTGTAATTGTTATATGATATGTCCTGTGTCACCAGCGTCGTTTACGGTGGTTTCCTTCAATGGTTGGGCTGGCAGGCCGTCATATGCCTAAAATAATCTTAAGAACGACGTAAAACCCTAATCAAACCAACACATTTGTAAGGGTTTTCTGTTGTAATAGCCACCCTATTTCAATACATTACATAAAGTCTTTTGGCGAAGGACGTTTTGTGTAAAGCGTATATTCATTCTGCCATACACAACACTGGAGGAACATCATCTCTCTAACAGAGTAGCACCTGAAGTGACATCTCATTGTTCTGGTAGTGTTTGTATCACTGGTTACTTGGTATGAACTGCTGTCTTAAGTGAAATACCTTTGTACAAGTCATTAAATACAAACCAACGTTTAAGAAGGGCAATCATTGTAAACCACTGATTTTTCTTTCACACCAATCAACCAATGAACTACAAATAAGAAAAGAACGAAAAATCCAAACCCTACTACATGTATGTACATAGGAAGAAAGAATTTCAAAGGGCTCTGATTAAGAATAAAGTTACCCCTCCTCCTCATTTATGATCTAGTCTCCAGTTTGTCGCTAAATAAATATTGGTAGAGCTGACTAAAGAGGAAGTATACACAAGACGGGGTCTCTCTCTTTGTCAATGTTCTGTTCAGGATGAATGCTGAAAATATTTTTGCATTCAGAGCTCTCTAGCCTAGGAGGGCTGAAATCTCCTAGTGGTCTTGAGCAGTTAGAAAGTCCAAGGGAAGAAATAAATATTGTGTTAGCTGTAAAGCTAATAGAGTTGGCCTCTAGCTGATCACTAGTCTGACTCCAAAGTGGACTATTTTTTCTCTAGCTTTGTCTGGAACTGGGCTATAATGCATTCACTCTCACACTTGGTCTAGGCGAGATATGAGGGGAGTGAATGGGCCTGGGTCAATCCCCTGCCCCGACACAGCTGCCGAGTTTGCCTAGTTCTGTATACAAATTACACATCATGACATTCTATCAAAAAAGCACAGACACATCAAAGCCGGTGTAGAACAGTGATTGGTGAGATGTAAATTCCCTGTTACCATAGTTTTTGTCTATCAGCACGGAGAGGTGTTACGGATAGGTAGATGAGTGGAGAAATGCCTTGGAAAGTTTCGCTCGTTCTTTGACAGTCTATGACCCTGTTAAACCCTTCTTGATCGGCTTTTCCTGTCCCATTGTAACTATGAATGACACAGGATTATTATTTAGCTCTCTCAATAGAAACTGACATGCTAGACTATTGTTCTGTTAGAGTGAGAGTCACAAGACATTGTGGGCTTTGTGTTTCCATTTCTTTAAAACCAAACAATTTTCCTAATAGCTAAATAACACTACCATGCAAAAATGTGAGAGACGGATCCTTTTTATTTTGATAATAAATTCCAATTTTTGTAAGTATAATGAATTTCACATTTTTCACATTGAATTATTTTGTTGGCGTAAGGTGTTCATATTAGTTTAGAGGTCCCTAATGTAATAATACATCTAATACATTTACCTTGAGACACATTAGTGAACCTCATTCCATTCATCATGAAGAAATATTTAAAGCTTTTTTATCAAAGCTAGATTTTGTTAGATGTTGGCCTTTAGTGTCCCCACCCCTTGTTGCTCAGGAAACGAGAGGTCGTACAAGGTAAGAGCTCTGCTGAAATACATGTCAAAATCTTTTTCCTGAACAGACTTAAATATCACATAACACATAATGAAATGGGGTATTTACTGAGCTGCAGCATGTTTGAAACTTCACTGGTTCACAGTGGCGTTGCAAATTGCGCTCGCAGTACAAGTGGATTCAAGATATCGGAGATGCTGTTTTATGCAAGATGTTCATAAAGCTTTATGAATACAAAAATACCTTTTTGGTAATTTTCTTTACAGTTTTGCTTGTGAACTCAATTTGACGCCTCAGACTTGGAAACAAAAACACCATAAAATCATACCTGTTTTTTAAGCATACTTCACTAGAACTCGCCAGGCGCTTGGCGAGACCTAATTTAAGTTACTAGGACTATACCCCAAGTGGAATTCAATGGGAATAACCCATTGCACTTCCACAGGTGGAACACTCGCATAATTAAAGTATTGCAAAAAGGAAGAAAAAATAAATGCCCCACAAGATGGTCAACTATACATCTATCGTTACCTGTGCTGTTCCGTTTGAAATGATATTAAATTTTACGATGGACAAACTGACAAAATAACTATTTAATCTTGACTTTCTTTGAGTTATGTTTAAATTGAAATGAATTTGGATTTATTTGCCTTAAATGATTGATTTGTCTTTCTCCATTCCACAAATAAATTTGCTGTTACCTAATTAAAAAGGCATATTACATCAGATGTTATTTGATATGAGAGAGATGTTGCTAATAACATCCCATTTTTTTCAAAATATGTTATTATTCTTGTGAGGCAATATTCTTTCCCATTTGGGAAAATTAGGATATTGTTTATGATAAGTCTTTCTTGATATGTTTTCAAATTGATTGGTTTGCCGTTTTTTAATTGAAAAGCATCTAATTGAAATTTTTTTTTATTATATGAAGAAAGGAATGCAAACTTTGTACCAATAGCCACTGTTTTTAAATCTTTAGAAGATCCCAGTTCATACATGGCGAGTAGGCAGGGTGATCCTCTCTCCCACTACACTGTCATCGGTTGAAATACTTTTGATTGGAATTATTTTTTACCCAGATACTATTTGTTGTTCTGGGGCTGGTTGCTCAAAACAGTATTATATATAATCCTAGATTAGATAACGTCAATGCATGTTAAAGTCTTATCTCTCTTATACTGCTATTTGTGATTTAATTTTTTCTTTCTTTTTTCTTTCAAAACTTTTTTTTTTATTTTTCACCAAAGCAGACAAAGCCACCATATGAGCGAAATACTCTTGAGTATGACCTTGAGATAAGTGATAGATCAGCTGGTGCCCGTGTGAAAAAAAAAACAAGCATAAACTCTCGTCATAAAAAATATAAATGATCAATCTCAACGAGAATATATATATTCTATGGAACTTGGCTTGCATTATATTTTATATAATACTAAAATCACAAAAGCCGGTATGCGTGCATGAAATCTTTAGTTGTAGTTTGGTGAATCATTTTATACAGACATACATGTATGCATCATTTGTATAGTCTGATTTGTAAACAACCAGCTGTGACTTTCAGCTTACAGGCTGCAGAGATATATAGGGAAATATGAATCAGCGGACAGTGTGTTATATAATGTCACATGTCAGAAAACTGGATGAATTATTAGTTCAATTAATATTGTGTGTAGTACTGACATTCACTGAAACTTTCTAATTGTCCAACCCAGTTACATTGTAACTGTTGGTTTATCCAAAAGGCTAGGTGCCTAAGTGCAGCTTATTATATCGTTTTGGCTGTTCTTATTTGACTGCAATTCAAAAAGCTACCAGGAACAACATTTTAAGCATTCCCCAAAATTCATATTTTTTGCAATAATAGGCGTACACATATACATTTTGCTTGTCATATATATAATGTGTAGACAAATGTTACAATGTGTAGACAGATGTTTTTAAACGGAGGAAAACACTTCCACGTATTTATGACTATTGATTTATCCTATTCTTGAGCACAAGCAATCAAGCTTTCAGTTGGGCAGATAATAAACTATTATAATGATCATATATTATGGAAACAAAGTTTGACTCTTTTCCCTTTCTTTTCTGCAATGGTCCTTTCCATCTTTGACCTGTGAGCCTTCACAGACGAAGTAACAAGGTTAAGACTGACCAGATGGTCTTCCCTGCATGGTCACCTCTTGCTGTGTGACCTAAAACTAAGGACTCCGCTTCACTGTCTTCCGCTGGTGGGAATCTGCCAGAGCACCATTCTCATCCAGCCCTTTATCAGCAGGTAGAAACCTTGTTTTGGTGCCATGCTGTGTCTCTGACCAGAAAAGCTGGTGCAATTAAAACTTACCAGTATGCCCACAAATCTTGTATAAAATATGTTGTTCCCTGAAAAAATGTCTATTAGGAACAAATCTTGGGGTCCTGCCAGGTCAGTTGGTGAAGTTTTTGATTGCCCTTTGCTTTACCCACTACAGTTTAGGGTCCCTTGTCAACAATAGGTTTATACAAAAAGGTTTTCCGGTGGTTGCAGGGATCGAGGATGTTTTTTTTTACAAGGGTTCTTCTCCATACAATAGCTATGCAAAGTTTGAGTACTGTTTTAAACATTTTCAAATAAATAAATAAAGAGAAATCTGAATGTTGCATGTATTGAGAGAAAATGAACGTTTTCCACACAATTCAAATTATAAACTGGTATGAAGCAAACACAAAAGATGATGGCATGGTAATACCCAATTTAAGGTAAGATTATGTAAACAAAATTATTAAGAAGAGATTTTCCCCATAATTATACCATTGCGTTCATAAAAAATCATTTCAGTTCATGTTATCAATAACATTGTCTGCGTGTTTGCCTTTGGTCCAAAATGTCACAACTTGTTCAGCCGATGTATTTGTTGTACTTAATTTCACCTGACATCAAAATCTGACAACTTTATCAACGACACTGCACATTATTTTTTACATCATGTAGTCAGATCAGTTTGTACCAGCTTATTTCGATGCGAGATAACTTAACGCTTATGTTTTTATGGTCAGTTACGCCTATTTTACCAGTATCCCTTCAATTGTTATATTTATTCATAAATTTACGTGTAAACATTTATAGATTTCAGCAAAGAATAATATTGTCAACAGTCAAATGTCAAACAAACAAACAAACAAAGCTTATTCTTTTCACTTTTTGCCAATCAGCCAGTTGTTCATGTCTTTCGATTGGCTTATTTCCCTAAGCGTCTTTGAGGCTGGGTAGGCGTCATTTTAAATTTTAAAAAGTCTCCATGTGTTGAATGTCGCCTGATTTAAGGGCCAAATGTCAAGGACCGTGCAGAGGGAGTATTCGGAACAGCCATATTCGAAGCAATCATTTTTTTGTTTTATGGGATAAGAATGGTGTTTAAAACCTCTATGTTGATGACAGTTGCGAGACACACATCTGCTGTCATTTTGGTACTGTGTCAAAAAGATACTTTAATCTTTAAATTCCTAACACAGCACCGTCACATAACGCAAACACAGGCGTTGTGACAGGAGCTTCCAGCATGTGCCCTGGTGTTCATTGAGGTTGGGGGCATTAGGATGCGGATAAGTTATGAGGTCCTATTTGGGTCCTGTCATTGATGATAGCCAGTGTTGTTGTGTGGTATTAAATCCCAATCAAACAAGCACAAAATACAGGTACATAAAACAAACAATGTCTCATAACAGACAGACACAGTACACATGCACAGAGTACCTTTACCTGTTACATACTAATGACTTTATGCCAGATATTATCTAAGAGCTCCTATCAACTGTATGCTGATACAGATGTTGTTAACCTATCATGTTGTACTTTGAAGGTGGTTAATGAGAGAACAGGTATTAGATAGGTACACAGATAGAGAGGCTGTGGAAACATTAGGGTTATCACAGAAGCCAGCGGGTTAACAGGGACCTTATGTGAGACGTAGGTTAGCTGGATTATTCCAGAATTTAGCCACTAATTGAGCAGATAGTGCAACAGATAGCTCCCCACTCACCCTGGAATCAGGTTGAACTGGTGGCACAGGCGAGACTAATGAGCAGTTCTGGTGAAGACAGAACAAGGCTTGGCTTAGCCTTGCTAATGCTGTCCAAGATCTTTGTGATTGCAGTTTGCATTGATTATTATAGGATAAACTGATGACGGATCTATACCATTGAGAACTGTTGAATAGACCTCTTCTAGCTCTACATACCTAGCTGCTTTAAAACAACTGAAAATAAAGACTTCAACATGAATTTAACTGCTTGGTTAATTCTTTATAAAAATTTTAATAGAAATTTTAACTCGTGAGAAATCTATTTTGTAAAGTATTTGCGTAATAAAAAATTGACAGGCCCGTTTTACAAATATAATTCTACAAAGCCATAGTGTACATGTATGCCACATTAAACCATAGACAGAAATGCCATCAATGTATTTAAGTTTTATGAGTTTGTTCCTCTGACAAATAAAACAAAAGCAGTGTAAAAACAGTTTATTAATATATTTAATGTAGTACAGTAGTGATTTAACCTGGTGATGTTGACTCCTTATTCTTAAAGAGAGCAGTAGATGGAGGAGGGTGATTGCGTTGATGTGAAGCAGAGTGGAAACCGCCTCTCCAGACCTGTTATTTCCTTTCTGGATGAGAAAATTTTCTCTTACACATCGATTTCCCAGCTATCAGATACTTACAATTGACTTGATCAACATCAGACTAATTTTGCACACTGCATGCATTGGCACCAACTTTTCTCTTTGTTTCCCTTATAGTGGCTTTCCATAGGCTATCAAGTTTTACTTTCACTATCAAGAGGCTTTCTAAAACCACTTTCAATGCAAATTCAATTTAGTTAAAATTGTTGCCTCCAAATGAATTGAAAGCAACAGGCAATGTTAAGGTTGTTTTGAAAATGTAATGAAGCTGTCCTAATGGACTCATTAAGTAATATTATGCTTGTTTAAAGGACAAGTCCAGCGAATTTCGACAAAAACTTATTATTTTCCAAGTGTGTTTGCAAAGACAACTGACCGTGTCACATTTTCCACCAAGAAAGCATAGCGTCATTGTTCGCAGTGCAAATATATCCTGCTTGTGTCAGTCCTCTCATGGATGAGCCGATGGAGCGTTTATAATTGTATATGACGTCACTGTTTGGAACGGTCCTTGGTCTTTTTTTCATGTCATGAAATTAATTTGCAGTCAACATAATGCAGGATGCCTTGCTGAAATTATCTGAACCCCTGAGATAATCGTAGGCCAATTTCCGACTAAACTGTTTTATTCAGCTTTTGGTCTACGGTACTTGGGAGTCAACTCAAGTGAGCCTGGTGCTTTCAATTTCTTTTTTCAGGCTGCCAGATTATGTAAACCTAGCTCTGCCTCAATATAACTGTATAGTGTTATTATTGAAATGCCCTGCAGTTACGTATATAAGAAACAAATTCATTAAAATACTATGTATTTGGAGATATTATTTTGCGATATAAAGGCTTAAAAAATAAATATTAACATCAAACGAAGCTATTAGCGTAGTCTCCCATTAACAGTCGTTTTGTTATTTAAAATTACGGATGGAAAATAATAAAGCCTAATTGAAATTCTCTTGCCTTGTTCTGTAAAAGGTTGAGAATTATATCGGTATGTGGAAAAAATTCTCCAAGCGCATTATTGAATTGATGTGTAGAGCGCATTTACTGTAGAAAAAGAAGACATCGTTTTTAAAGCGGCGGTCTATTGTGTATATAGGTCTGGGTGTTTATAGAGATAAGCCCTGGCTGGTTGGTAAGGGGCTGCCATTCAGCCTCTTTCTATATTTATAAGACATAATACAGCTTGCAGAAAGAAGCTTGACAAATGTGTAGGCACCCTGGCAGTTGGTTATATTACTGCCTATTGTAATATACCAGTATGAAAACACTTTGTCTTTTGATGTTGTTTCGCTGTAGTCTCTATAAACGGTAGATCGCGTTTGATTTTACTTAACATTATCAACCAGTACATCTACGAGGGGACAGCCACAACGAGACAGGTCTTTCCTAGCTGTGAAAAATGGCGTCACACTTCCGGGTTTAAGATTAAGTTATTAACGGCTATGCTTTCTTTGTTGCAAATGTGACACGATCAGTTGTCATTCCAAATACACTTGGAAAATAATTTTGTCTAAATTGGCTGGACTTGTCCTTTAATATGATACGAGGAATAAGCTTATGCAGCGTTTTTTCTTATCAGATATTTTGTGGTGTCATAATAATATCCACCAAAAATATATGCGAAAAATGTTGAATATATTTAATTTCTGTGTCCTACATCATAAAAACAATTTAGCATTATAGTAATTTATAAAGTTTATATTAATGATTTATCCTCAATGGCTTATGAAACTGCAATTTACTTTTATCACCTGGATGTAACTACCTTAGCAGAATGCAATGTGTTCTGTTGTATGTGACTTTTGCCAGTTTTTGCTAAATAAATTGTAAATTTTTACAGTCCTGAAACCCAAATGCTGTCATTGTCATTGGCACCCATAAAGAGAATAGAAAATATCACCTGTATTTGCAGCCTTTGATTACCAGAGAATTCTCAGATGCAAGATTTCTGGTGTGTGTTGAAAATGGAGACACCCATTACTGGAGAAGCTTAGCTGTTCCTTGTTTTCCCATCACTATTAGAGGGTGGATGGAAATGGACATGCCATGTGCGACCAATTTCATATCTCATCTGATGGCCACTAGTTACAAGGACATATTTTACATTTGTGACAGTGATCTAGCTCTGAAAGAGGAAATTATGATTGAGTGTTATTCTTTATGATAGAGTGGTGGACTATTGTCAGACTGTATGTCGTTTGTAAACCCCCTTGGCACACTTGTTGGAATGAAGTATTAATGACGCTCTTGAACGTTGAAAACTATTACTGGAATGATAATGATGTAGGTTGCTCTTTGGTCATTAAGTCAGTCTTGAGGGCATGCAGTTTTTGGATTAAACCACTTGTCACTGATCCCTCTCTGTCACTTTATTATGCTGGTCACAGATACCGAAAATTGAAAATTTATTTACCTGCGAGGGTAAAAACTTTCTCAATATTGGAAACAGCTGTACTTGAATATTTTGTTACCGGTACTTGATTTGAACAGATTGGCCAGTAATTGTCGATTTAATTTTTTTTTCTCAGAAATAATGCATGAAATGTCAGCCATTCATGTACCTGCTGCATAACACTGTGTACACCACAAAAAAAAAATAATAATCATAAAAAAAAATCCCCGACAGCCTTTTATTAAAGTGATTCTGTCTATGGAGACTTGCTTTATGAGCAAATATTCTGAAAGTTTTTTTTTTGTGGTGGGAAATAGAAATAGAAAGTCTCTCTCTTCATACAGAAAAATTTTAACTCTATTTCTGAAAACATCACAATGAATGTAAAGAAAAATGTTTCAAAAAAACAGGATAACTACCTGTTAAATAAATATTGTACCATTTCCTTGAGTTCTATATACAATTTGAATGGTTATCAATCTTTTAACACTGGCCCATCCAAACGATTTTAATGCCGTTGAAAGTTGACTCGTTATTACTGTAGTGAACACAATTTATAGGACAACTGAAGTAAAACATTATGATGGCGTAGGTTTAAATTTATAAAAAAAAGTTACTATCTACAATATTATGTTAAAAACAGCCATCAATTAACCATTAACATATTTTCTCTTCTTTTTTTTTTGTCATGTGAACTAGTTTCAGCCTTGTATTGTCAAATACATGTAGCTAATAATGGTCCCCCTCTCTTCCCTTGATTTTAATAGTCTGCTGGGTTAGTTTGGAGTCTGTATCAGCTGGTTGATGATGTCCCAAGAAGATGGGTTAGTGAAGCAATAAAAATCGAATAGAAAGCAGATATTAACAAAAAGCTGGTTTAGCAGCTGCTATCCAGTAGAAGATTGCCAGAGTCAGATTTCTCTGTCACTACTGTTCAACTATCATCAATATTATCTAGCTGTGGTCACTTCTGTTGACGAATTATCAGTTCCATCAGATACAGATATGCATGTATTTATTTTAAATTAAATTAAATCCACTTATCAAGATTACATGTATTCCCTAGTTGTGCTTCCTTCTAACAAATTATTACACAATTTTTCTCTGTGACATTTTAAAAACAAATTTAGTCTTTAGTATTATTCAATATTAACTAGCTTTGCTCACTTCCGCTGTGATTCCAGATAATATTCATGCTGTCATACTTACGACTGGAGGAACATTACCTTTCCAACATTGATAACACTAAAATGACTACACATTTTAAGGGTGTGTTAACAGTCGCTGTCTTCTGTTGGAATACAACACTGTCATATAAGTGAAATACCATTGAGCATGGCGTTCAACACCAATCAATCAACCAATCTGCTGACTAATCATCAGATCTATTGGATTTTGGTTTATTTTAATTTTATGTTATGTATACATTATTGTTAGAACTACAGTGAATGTTGTATAAACTTACATCTCATACGACCACAGAAAAGTTTTAGTAAATATTTTTTTCTCTTGGGAGTAGCAATATAGAGCAACGATGAAAGGCCAACAGAACAGAAAAAAGTGTCTGATTTTGAAAGCGTTGGATTGTTTTATCGTTGACAAGAAATTAATAAGATTTATCAAAATATTTTCAAGATACATTATATTTACAGGACAGAAAAACTGTTTAACCGAAAAAGAAAAAAAAATCTTTTGATAGAAAGAAATCAGTCGCTTTAGGCAGGATTCTGATTTATCCAAATGTCAGTGGATGCAAGTTTCACTGTACTGCATTTAATTGCAGAGCGTTAATTTCCACTGGTTATGATACTACCCCAAACAAATTAATTACTTGTTAATTTCCACTGGTTATGGTACTACCCCAAACAAATTAATTACTTTTGTACAGTTTTGTTATTTAAAGAAAAATTAAATGCCCTTGCTCCACGAAGCTTTCAGCATATCATAAATTTTCTCAAGCCATGGTCATATGTACCAACAAATTATTACATGTTTATTCTACCTGCTTTGATGTGTTCTTTTTGTTTTAGATTATTAATATTACCTTCATTGGTCTTTCATACTTGCTTGTCTTTGGATTAGAGAAAAGAACAGCATTAAAATACACTTTATTTTCTGGGACATTTTAAGTAAAAGTAGTTCATAGAGCACACTCAAGGTAAACAAAAGACGTAGGACGCAAAACAGTTTTGAAGTTATATTGAGTGGGCCTTACAGCATATTTATGTGTCTGCTGTATTTTGTTAGCACAGGTATAAAAGTTTTGTTATTAATCTTAGATATTTTATGACATGTTTATAACAGTTGCCCTAAATATTTGTAATACTTTTTGAGCTATATCACCCATAAATATTTATTATACATGTACTTTGGATTGAGTTTTATTGCAATTATTATATTTTTTTAGGAATTTTTATTTTCTGTTAAAAGATTCAGAGGATCAAACGAAGTGAAGCTTTGTTTTGTCTTATTCAATAATAGCAAAGGTATAATAAATATTATTTAAAGAAAAATAATAATTTCAGAAAATTAAATTGATAAATAGTTGAGACTTCTGCATACTGTAGTTTTCAGTTAAACTATAGAAATATCCATTTTGTTTTTTTATAAACTTTAGTTTAATATAAATTTAGTATCGACATGTTGACCTTGCTTGAATTCCATTGCATGATGTCATATTAATCTTTCTGTTGTCCAATCTCCCGTCCGTTTGTCTTCGTTATAATTTGTATTTTTTGGCTAACTTGACCCACAAGTTTTCATGTGATGTTGATTTGTTTTTAAGTTTATCCAGACAGGGCTAGGTTTTGATGTGAGAAGAAGGGTTGGTATGGCTTATGTTTCACTGTGGGGGCTTCAAATGAGGGGTTTGGGCACCTCCCCTTTATACTCCCGAACCTGCTGAGTGACGCAGGAAGCAGGATAGGGCTGACACAGACTGCCAGACTCACACTTGATAGTCGATAGATGGCAATATACACACCCTAACCCAAGTCCATGACCATTGGGAGTAAATCAGTAGCAACTAATCAGTCTGTTGAGGAGACTGTCATTTCCCATTTGTCTCTTGACCGTTGGTGTATCGCCATTACTGATTTCCATGTCTGTAATGTTTTTAAGCTTGACTAAGCACATTGCCAGTATCAACTTCGAGTTTCAGTGACCAGATTTGGATATTACCTATATTGAATGATAAACTGGACATGTGCTCTTAAGGACTTTTGTGTATATTAAATAAAACAGGTAAGTAATTACTTACATGATTTATTGGGCAGCACATCTGTGAGAGTCACAGGTGTGTTTTTCATTACTAGCAAGCAGTGGTAATTGATTTTTGTGGAAAGCTAAATGTCAACTTTAAAATTAATGTCATAGCTTGATATGATATGATATTTCCATTGTCATTATGTACCACAGTTTGAGACAAAAAGTGTTTCCATTATTGGTCTCTGTAAAAAAAACAAAAAAAAAAACAAACAAACAAGATCACAAGATTTACATATGAAAGTATTTTGATTTTCCTTTTTTATTTTATTTTTTCATAAAGATTTAATTAAATTAACCAATTTAAGTAGACTAAACAGAATTTGTTTCACAGCAGGCGTACAATTAAAGATATTTTTTTTCCTGAATAACAATGTATATTTTATAACTACAGTAAATTATAAAAGATGTAGTGGTGTGGAGACTAAATACATATAAATGAACCAAATCAAATAATTATGTTCAAAAGAAATATATTTTTATTGAAAATATTTGTTATTTTATGAATTATCCGAAGAAAGGTCATTTTAGCTTTTAACTATAGCCTCTCCAGGTATAGATAATAAAAGGCTTATATGTTAAGCTTAAAAAAGTTTCATTAAAAACCAACTGAAGATTCACCTATGGCTAGCTAAATATTTTATGTGTGGAAGTTTGTAAGTTTAACGTAATAATTTATTTTTTCAAGAAACTTTTTCTAAGCTATTTATTTTTATA
>JAVFBZ010206477.1:43843-56343 GCA_032466195.1 Katharina tunicata
AATTTTTGTTGTGTATGCTAGTAAGTTTTTTATTTTTGTCATCTCAAATTCTATATATTCTAAAAGACTGTTAAAATTCTGTGATAGATGTTATACAGCAAGGAGCCAGTCTGAATAATTTGAGAACGATCTTAACCATTTTACTGGAGTAAACTTGCTGTGTGCTTAGTCATTCGTCTTAAGAAGAGCTTTACTGATACACATGCTAACAATTTGGCTACATTGTTGTCAATTGGCTTGCAGTGAGGCAATTAGCAGATTGAGCAAGCTTCTAAGTGAGAACTATTATTGTCACAGTCTACAGACATGTTTTTAAAAGCTTTAAGAAGAAACGTTTGGAATCTTGTAGAAGTAAAGTGTCTAACTATGTGGTTAGGCTGTCGTAGAAATGGTGATAAATGACAGTGTTGCATGCTGGGTTTACATTTAGCACTTAAATTGTGTGTTATACGTACTAAAAGCATATAAGACTTATGTTATTAAGTCGCCAAGCGTTGAACGTTGATAAGAGCTGAGGCCATTGAATGTCAGAGACATTTAGTTTGAAATATGTCTCCCTTCTAGATATTGCGTAAATTATTATTTCATTGTTATTTGCTCATAATGTTACAGCCATTATGATTTCACACAGATTTCGTGATTAGAAAGAAATAAAATGCTGATTTCTACAGAAGTATTTTGAGCTGTGTCAGCTAATTTTATAGGATAAATTAGCGCTATTATTATGATCTGCTATTATATATTGCCCTGTGGGGAAGTATCTAAAAAATTGGGTGGGGGAGAGGAAATATTTACATTCAGCTATCCAGAGCATTTCTTTTTTCTGGTGCTATATTTGCCATAAAATCTGCAAAATAAATCAAATGTCTACTAATCTATTGCTGAAATGAAAGCAATGAAACTAGTTAGTGTTAACTAATAATATGATCAACAAATTTATATAATAAAACAATTGACAACATTATGAAATAGGTGCACCTTATCTAGTAACTTCTTATTGAAGGTTATTTTTTTGCACATTGATATGTGCTATGGTGCAAAGTTTTGGCTTAGTTTTGTTACAAAATATTTTGAATTAAATTTTTAACTGGTTCATAGAATATATTTTTTGTTGTCGATAGTAATCATATCGCCTTAATATATTTTTATAAAGAGTAATCACCCTGGCACAGGGATATCGACTAACTTAAGTCGATAAATAATCTCATGTTCTAGATAAATTCTCAGAGACAAGTTTCTAGATAGACCTGAATCTAAGCGCAAAACCTGCTGACTAGTGCATCAGACACCCGGTAAACAAACCTCTGGATGGCATGAAAACATTTGAGGGAGATCACCATAAGTAGGAAATAAACTAAGGCCTCGCTCAACAACCTCCAGTGTGGCATAAAACACTAGTCAAGGCACACCTCTGATGTCGTGGATACACATTTTAAAAGTTTACTTGTTTACGTTAAGGTTAGTCCTATTTCACTGTGTCTGCTTTATTTAAAGTTTAAAAAACAATAAAACTTTGGCTTAATTTTTATTTTTCACTTTCCTGTGTAACTATATTTTTTAAATCTTAATGAGTGTAAAATTTGGTAAAATATATCAATTTGGGACATGTTGAACACGGGATGAAAGCCGCCAAGATTGATGAATATGAGCCATGTATGAATTGTTGCTTGTCATATGGTTAACATGTTGAAGTCGTTGAGATGTGTTTTTCCATATTTTCACAGCTTTGCTTTTGAACTTTTAGTCAAGTAATTACAAACTACATACATTATTTAGGGGAGTGTGTATTTTTACAGTTGCTATGTGTTTCTTTAAAGGTAAAGCTCTTTGGGTGAAAAAATAGCTAACGTTTTGTTTTTGAGGCATAACCGTTTTTGAAGTGATCACATCTATAAGGCCTTATATAAACTGTTTCCTCTATTAACATGTCCTTCTGTTGTATTACCAAAGATGTAGGGTAGGCTGGTAGTCCTCTCAGCTTTAGGCCAGACCTGAACGCTTTTATAGTGAGAAAGGTGTAACCTGCATCTGGTATTACTGGTCAGTATGGTGTCTGTTAAAACTTCTGTTCTTTAAACCAAATACAATTTCTCAAAAGCCGATTTGTCACTTGAAACAGATTGAATTAAGACTAATAAACATTTTTTTATATACTGTTTTTAATATTAAATGTTAATATATATTACTAAAAATGTAGTTGAATGCAAAACAATCAAAATTAATTTTTTCGTAGGCAAGTTAGTTTTTTTCATATAATATTTAACAAATATTATATTTAGACAAAAATGTCAGTTTTATTTACGGTAACTACTTTGAATAAACCGGTTAGCAATGTTACGTTTAAAATATATAAATTTACTCTGAATAATATTTGAATAATATTTAGGACTGATGCCCAATCAAATATATATAAAATATATGTATTTTTTAAATCTATTTTAATTACCCTAAATTCGACCCCTAAGGGTGCAAACTTTGTAATTTTATGAATGTTTAAGTGTGAATTTGGAACTAAAACTTACATTTTCTGGTAATTTAAAGTCTGAACTTCATGAAAATTTCAAAAGTGCATGTCTACACTTCTTACCCGATGCATAAAATGTAGATTTATAAGTTGTAAAGGTCGCATTTGTTGAGCATTTAGGGTACTTGATATCTCTGTGCCAGTGTGATAACTCTTGACAAAAATATATATTCCTAAAGCTTTTTTATTATATAAAAATTGATGACTGATGTCCCTTGAAAATGTTTAAGATTAAGTGGTCTTGATGACGTATTTTGAAAAATGGGACCTTTCTGCAATGGTCTTAAGATTTCCTGTAAGTAAAATAGATGATAAATTTGTTTTTGTTTTGGTGGTAATTAATTTATTTTTCCTCTTTCATGTAAAATGAAGGTAGAAGAAAAGCATCCGTTTTTGGCAGTTAAAATAGCTAAACCATTTTAATTTGCTCATAAAACATAGGACATTTATTTTAACCCTTCATTGGCTAATAAGGAAGGTTTAATTTATTGCTAAATGCAACCATGTAGTAGTTTAAACATATTATATGGTCAAAGTTGATCTGAATCTCCATTTATTAATATTTACACATGAAAAGGATGACGTAATTTAAAATCGGATGGTTTAAAAAAAAATTAAATTGGCTCGCTGTACATTTGCTGTAAATTAAGCCACCATTTTTGTTTGATAATATTATTTTGTAAAAGAATGTATCATTAACAGGTTTCATTGTTAGTATTCATATCCTTGGAATAATGTTAAGTGGGCATTCAACCGATATCGATCAGATAGTTTTTGTGCAATATTAATGTTTAAAGATGTTTGTTTGTAAAAAATTGTGAAGAGCTATTCTTGCTCTGTGTTCACATACAATATTTATTAACATTGAATGATTACAGAACAGTCATCATGTAGTTATCTGGCGTGGCTTACGGGGTCCTAGGCATTTAACTGCATCTACATGGCGGTCTCAGTGGTGCGAGTCGTAGCTCTGACGGATATCAGACAAAACCGACAATTTGCATAAATCAAGGAAGAAAGCGGTGTTATCACAAGCTGTGTTTAGGTTGATTTAGCTTGCTGTATTCCTAGACATGCCCTTTATCTGGGGAATCAATCGAATTCATGTTCATACTAAATGTCAGGCTGGGTAGCTAGCTATTGACCAGAAGTGTTTCGTGCTCCTATCAGGGCTTGGTGGGATCTCAATATCTGACCAAATCGCTGTGGATAAAAACACTGGTCTTCAATTCTGTTCACAGGTCTCTCCTATAGGCTGCCTTTAACTCTAGGTCATTTTAAATAAATTTATTTTAAAAGTACTTCAGAGATTTTTTGCTTTAAAGGTCTCTGTGAAAGAGTCCCATTTCTCAAATTAGCTTCAGGTCTATTACCATACATTAAGTGAGTGGTTGATAGGAATTGGGACACCGGACCTTGTGCGTTTGGTTTGGCAGGAGATTCCTGTGCTCTGGTGCACTTGAAATTAATGGGCATCAGGAAGCCTATTTGTTGTGGCAAGGTTGATTTCTTTAACCTATTTGGCTGCAATGTTCACATACTTTGTAGGAGTGAAATTAACCCTAGTATTGTGCAAAATATCAAGTAAACATTAAAATAGTATGTTCATACCAAATTAAATATTTCGGGAGAGAAACATAAAGAAAACCTTAAAACTGATGTTATGGTCTCTGATGCTACTGTTGAACTTATCCAAGCCATTCCAAGGCTTCACATTTGGTTCGTCAAAAAACCTTCAACAAGAACAATCTTTGTATAAATGATGTGGGATCAATTAACCAAAAACTGTATATCGTACTTAAGTTAGGTTCCATCTCAGTTGATTATACTGCATTTTCATTGGCTGTTTGACTACTCATAATACTCATTAAATCACCTGCCATGCTAAATTTTTGTTGCAGTTTCATTGGTAATTCATGAATAGTTTATTGTGAAAACTGATTTTGCTATATTAATATTATTTTTTAGGAAGAATATGTTGAAATTATTTTTGTAATGAATTGGGCAGTAATCGGCTCTTGTCTCAATCTAGTGAGGTTACTATGCTCACGCTGATGCTGGTGCAAAAAGCATGGCTCTGTAAGTATGAGAACCTGTCAATGGGAGTTACTATTGACCCTGGAGGGCTGACTCTCCAATATGCTTCCCTCCCTGCCAGAGATCTGTGTTTGTAGGGTTTTCCCAAACACAACCACTCCACTAAAAGCCTTTGATGATGGCTTTTGGAGATAGTAGCCAGGGTATATATAGCTGGTTAAGATTTGGCCCATCAGACATTTCTGGATATATCTCACTGTTTGCCCCTTTTTGAAGTACTCCGTTCCTGGCAGGACAAAACAGAAAGCAGTCCTAAACCTGGGTCTGTTAGTAAACCTCACCCACAGGGAACCAAGGCTTGTTGACAGCTAGAGAGAAAGCTGGATCACAATCATACTAGTTAGCTCCCCTTATCTCCTGTCTTCTGCTAAGGGAGGTTTATTAATTTGTTGTCATGAACAAACGTCACTGATCATGTATTTA
Organism: Katharina tunicata; assembly: GCA_032466195.1. NCBI lineage: Eukaryota > Metazoa > Mollusca > Polyplacophora > Chitonida > Mopaliidae > Katharina > Katharina tunicata. The sequence goes on from JAVFBZ010206477.1 coordinate 48,888, forward strand.
AATGTTTTGGCAATTTTCTCTGTGGTTACAGAGTAAATTGGTGATGTTTTCTCGGGGATCTGTTTACATACACAGATATTTTAACAGAATTAGATAATCATGACATGTTCAAACATGATTATTAAACAAGAGATAAGGATTTTTTTTGTTCTGTGGAGATCATGGGGCTTATGTGGGTTCCTGAAGGTTTTCCACCATACACCCGCCAGCCAAGTCGTCATATATTAAGTGAAATATCCTTGTGTACATGTACAACATTAAACAACAATCAAATAAATAAATCATTCTTTCGAGTTGTCAGAAATATGTGACTAAAAATTTATGCATTAAAATTCTCAAGAAGACATGTGTTTGAAATGTTTTCTCTTCATTATAAATTCTTGTGTAGTTTTCTTTTCTGAATTGTGCACCCTCCATTGTTTTCCTTCGGAAATCTGGTAATGAATTCAAAGTCAGGCACAGTTGTAATATCTGGTAATGAAAGAGCTCAGGACATGTTGTTACATTTGGGGAACAGATTTAACCTTATCGTCATGTTTATCATCACAATAAAAGTATTTTATGTGCATTCATTAACTGTCAAAGTAACTATAAAATACACTCAAGTTTGTATGAATTCATGTATAGTGATATAAGATAAACATCGATAGCTTATGAGTTGACAATTTACAAATGAATATTAACTGTTTTGTAAATCAGTAAGAAAAAATCTTTTTAGATCCTATAAAGATGGCGAAAAATCACTGTTTATTACCTATTATTGAATATTCGTTTTGGTTGATGAATCTGTAACATATTGTTTTGAATAAACAGTTTATGAGTGTTAAATGGGGGAATCATAGCCACCACCATCATACTAGTAAAATAATCAAATTACACATGTTTATATCCATTTTTTTAAATTATGAATGACTGTCAGAATTAATTAATAAAACTTGTTTTTTTTTATTTTTTATTTTTTATTTATTTATGAGTGTTAAATGGGGGAATCATAGCCACCATCATCATACTAGTAAAATAATCAAATTACACATGTTTATATCCATTTTTGTTTAATTATGAACGGCTGTCAGAATTAATTAATTAAACTTGTGTTGTTTTTTTCTTTCTTTATTTATGAGTGTTAAATGGGGCAATCATAGCCACCACCATCATACTAGTAAAATAATAAAATTACACATGTTTATATCCATTTTTATTTTATTATGAACAGAATTAATTCATTAAACTTGTGTTGTTTTTTCTTTCTTTATTTTAAACAATACTTTTAGTTTTTCATACAGGTTTTCGTTTTTAACTAGCTTAAGGGGGTGTGGTGCTGAATTAGGAAACAAATTAGGAGTCAACTGGAATAACTTTAATGGAGTGAATGCTGTTTAAGTTAACAGTTGATGGCTCTTACGCAAGTCAAAAGGCTATCATAGTGGCCCAAGGGTGTTTACACCTCTTGGTAAAAGCAATTTGGCTGAGCTCCATGAGATCTCAGCAGGGGGTCGATCTCTAGGAGTTACCCTTTGTTCCAAATAAACTTCAGACATAAAAAAAAACAGCAAGTTTTATCAGGTCAGAAATATTGGTCTTTAGGCTAAAGAAATTCCAGAACAATGTTTTTTTTATGAATATTTCAAATTAAAATAAACTGATTTAGGTTTGAGATACTTTTAATCCTATAATATTTGTGCCATTTAATATCTGCGTCTGTGCAATATTGAATGGCATTAAACAAAATGTGATAAAATGTAAATCCTGTATTATTTCTGCTCTTACATTTGAATTTTTTTTACCTTTATTCTAAGATTTGATTGGTTGGTTGGTGTTTTACACCATGCTCAAGGGCATTTCACTTATAATATGAGGACATTTTACCCCAATAGTAAATAAATAGCCACACAACCACCAACTGTAAAGTGTTCTCTCGTCTGTTGGAAAATAAACGTTCTTCCAGTGCTAACACCGTATGACTATGCTTTAAACACACTTCCCTTAGTCTGAAGGCTGTTATTCTAAGAGGCATGTTAATTGATGTACATTGATGTATATTGGTTTAAAATTAATTCTTAAGGGTAAATTTATATGTTTATGCTTCTAATATAAAAGCATGTGTCAATTTTTTTTATTGTAAGATCTTAAGGAATTTGCCAGTAGGCCTACAGCTAAAACAATCATATTCCTCGAAATAGAAAAGCTAAATATAAGAATTTTTCCAATGTTAAATGAGTTACTTTATTTTTTCTCTGCCTACGTTGTATTGATTTTTTAAATTCAACTTCAAACTTGCCATAATCACACAAAAAAGTAGCAACAAACACTTTATATTATGAAACAATCGGAAATTATACAAATATTTTTGGATAAAATCTTAGAATCTGTATCTCTGAGCGTGATATAAGTTTGATCTAAATTATTAAGAGGCTTTCTTCCCGTGGACATCGTTAGTAAGCAGGGGATGGTAACATGCAAACAAAACTGAAATTTACTTGTTAGATTTATTCCCATAAAGCTGTGTACCCTCACGTACTCAGTTGGTTTCCTTGTATCTCAGGACAATAGGCCAGCTCCAACGTGCTGATTCAGTATAATAGCCTGCGTGAATGACAGCCGTAACAGAAGGGGTTGGTAGGGAGAGCGTACCTCAGTAATAGAAAAAGCTTGCGTGTTCTGCCTGATACTCCACCCACCCTGCCCTCCCAGTCTACTGCTTACAGCCAAACAGCCAATACACAGCCTCTACTTCTCCAGCATTAATATTAATGGCAGTCAATTAATAAGCGTTGTGTTCAGTATGGACACCAAGAGGATTGATCCAGCATTGATGGGCTGGTAAAGCTGCTTTGATTTCGATCCTCTTGTCCTTTCGCTCGTGTGGCCGATATGCTTCACTTGCCCTTTTGCAAATGTAGATTTGTGACATTTTACAAAATTGCAACTACTGTGCACAGTGGACAAGCTGTGCTTCTCATAGCAGCATGAAATGTTTTCTCCCAATTTCATGATTAACGCTTTATACCGGATTACAACAACAACGAGTGCTGATACGTCGTTGACAGGAGAGGAGATAACGGAACAGTTGACCGGTCTTGTCTGATCAGCTAAGCTTATTTGGCCAAGGAAAGGTCTTGACCACAGCAACTGAACGCTGTTAGCTAAAACAGATTTAGGTAGGTTTATATTTTTTATCCCCTTGTTAACTGGCTGATGGTGTTTGTAAAATCATCCTTGAGGTAAAAGATTCACTGGCCTATGACACAATTATACAGTGAGGAAATCGTTGTGTCGGTGGATGCCTCAGCTGTATGAAATTAATCGTATCACTGGAGTTTAACACGGCAGTCAGTAGGGAAGTAGAATCGGAGAGGTGTGGATTTCGTCTGCTCCTGATATCAACCACCCTGCATTATTGCTTTTTCTTCAGCTTAGTCACATACATAGTAGAAGTATCAGGTCAATTGAGAAGCGATAAGCTAAGTTTTTTTCTCAATGAAACAGTTATAGGATATGTTTCCAGTGAAAGCTAATCTGGGCAAGTTGTGAACAGAGAAATTATTAAGTTTCTGTAAGGGGCTATGTGAGCTGCCTGTGTGAAAATCTGATCAGCTACCCATGAAACATGTTATACAACCAGTTGCACGATTCTATCTTAGGTATTAGATAAGATAAATATGATTAATTTTTCAATTAATTAACTTTTCCCTCATGTAATTATTCTGCTCCTTTGTTTTTGCCGAAATTTGTTTCAAACTTGTAGTATTCAAGTCTGCTATTTCCTGGCTCTAGTTGTTTTTTTCTTCTTCCTTTTAAACTGATGATCCGAAAGGAAAAGACCTATGTTTATGTATAAAAAAAATTAATTTGCAATAATAAGGTATTTAAAAAAACCTTGCTAACATTATCAAACCGTTAATTGGTTCTTATCCTTTTTATAAACAGATTATTTTTATTTATGCCTATAATTAGTTTTTGTACAAGTTTTTTACCAATAAATATTGATTGTAATTTTATGTAGACTGTAATCTGTTTATAAGTAATAAACTAGGAAGGATAAGGAAGATTAATAGAAGATGTACAAGATTGTTTTTTATGGATTTTATTCACTTCACTACTAAGCCATCTGTAGTATTCTTAAGTAGCCGTATATAAATCTACTACCTGGCCAAATCTGTCTTGCAGAGAAACCTGGCAAGCTGGATTAAACTGTGTATGAATGGTGTTCCGCGGACGGTTTTCTATACCCGCTGTAGATCATAAACTATCGAGGCCAAAATGCTTCCTCTGCCCGTTTTGTCTTGTATTATGTGCAGTACTGAATAGCGGGATAACAAACTAACAAAGAGTCGTGTCAAGGCGGCGTGTATATGTAGTGTCATACTTTATGAAATATTTTAAGGCTACATAAACTCTATTCAAACGGACTGACTTACAACTATTCTTGGATTTGTCTTGTGTGTTTAAACCTTTTCTATTTAAAAGTGGTCAAATATTTGCTGAATTTAACTTTGTTAACAACCATGAACTTATCCTTCGATACAATAAATGTAATACTAATTTTCCATAAGGCAATTTGCACTTTTTTGTTGCTGTCAAAAATCAAATATTTCAGGAAGGTTTAGCTCATTTCTTACACATGTAATACATCTCTAATTTTACATCCTTAGGACTGGTTATGCATTTTAGTTACACAAATGAAACTATATATATGTAACTGTATTATACTTCATACATGAAAAATAACATTAACACATTTTTTTCAATGATTGAATGATTTTTTTTCCCTTAAATTGTATACTTGTCATTATAGCTTTTATGCCATTATTTTCAATGTACAAAACAATCCGGGACATTAGGAAGCTGATTTGTGTACGGTTTCCTGTTTTTTGTAATTTAAATATGCCGTGTTGTCTTCTTTGCTGCTAGTGTTGTTGATGTTGGTTTCCTTTGCTTATTTGGCTGACACGCCTTCATCTGAGTGAAATAACATTGAGTTACCCAAACAAGCAACTATAAGGATATGTTTTTCTTTATAATTATATTTTGACTTAAATATGACTTGTTTTAGAGGCATTTATAAGTTGGAGGCCATAAAGAAGATAAGACATGTATGGATTACAACCTTGTTTATTAGGGTTGCAACGTTTCGGTGTAGACTTAAATATGTATATTTTTTTCTATCCAAAATATCCTGCCCTTTCTGTCTTAATACTTTATGTTCCATTGAATTAGGATTGCATTTGATTATTAAAATTACCATGTTATTATTCGGGAAATGGAACAAATGTATGTTTTAATGCCACAGTAAAGTATGATTAGAAATTGATAACAAATGTTATGACTGCCGGTTTAATTCTGTGCTGTGCAGCTCAGGTAAAGGTATTACTGTTTATAAGAGAAATCTGATAGTCGTGGATATTCAGACCTTTGTCACAGCCAGACAAGAACAGTACCTGTGACAGTGCATATTAAACACTGATTATGTCTGTAAGCCCTTTTAGATGAAAGGATTTATTAACTGATCTGCAGGAATTGAAACTGGTTCACCTGGGAATCTATCAGATTTATTCTCACAGGTATACGTTTTGCACTTGTCTTAATTCCCACATACCATACCTGTACAGGTAAATAGCAATTAGCCGCTTAACTACCAGTCTAAAGATAGGTTTTTTACAGAATGATATCTGCTTGATTTTGCTAGCTGAATACGACGACTATTTGATTAATGGCTTATGTACAATGGAAGCAAAACCTATGAGAAACTAAGCATCCTTTTTGCAAAATTAAATGTGTTCAAAACTCTGTTCCCAAATTTTTGTAGAGGCCATATTAAATTTGGCAGACTAGGGCAAGCCAAATACACATAGGAAAAGATAGGTATTATGAGGAAATAGACATGTACTTGAAGGATTTTTTTTAAACTTTGAATAAATTTATTTAAAACTCTGAATAAAAAATAGAATTCTGTATACATTTATTCTTTTATGAATTTCAACAAATTTATTTTTATTATAAAAGTTGTAAATTATTAGACTTCATATTTTGTCCCTAACAAGTCAATTTTAGCGAATAATTTTTCCCCATCAGTTTTCTACAAAAAATGTACTGTCCCCAATTCTAAGTAAGTTTTGATTATTTATTTTTTTTATTCATTTACTCCGTTTTTATATCAATATAACAAATTAATTATGTTGTATAATTTAGACAGGTAAGTTTTATTGAATTAAGGCAAATAAAGGTTTTGTGTGTCATTCCATTGTGCCTTAATGGCACATTTGTCATTGAACCAATGGGCAAAACATGTCTTCTATTTTAAATTTACTGTTAAGTTATTACACAGCCTTTGTTTGAACTCAAATCAAATTTCTAGTACGCTATTTTTTCTGCCAGTTGCAGTTTCTTCACTTAAAATAAGTGTGCTGTGATACGAGTAGCTTTTCATTTATACATGTTTCTACTTCCACATGAATAGACATGAAAACTAAGACCTCCTGCCTCTTTGTACCACCTTTGTGATGAGCTTGTGTCCACTACTGCAGAATACCTGTCTGCCAGATTGGTTAATCCATTCATTTACGCCCTCCCACTAACATAGATATACTACAATTCAAGACGAAACAAAGATTTTTTTTTTTTACTGACCAACTGTTACATAGTTACATAATCAGCTTTCCAGAATTAATTGATAGTTTTTGGTGAAAAAAAAAATTTGTGTCTTAACAGAGAAAACAATTTTCAGAAATGTTTGACATTTTGTGACAGTCTTATAATTGAGTCAGATTTTAAGAGGATTTACCACATTCATTATTCTGCTTGGCCAAACTCTGAAGCCAGCATTCTCATTATAGCTAGGTGTGTGACAAGGGGACACGCTTCTTCCTAGGCTTTAATTAATTTCCGCCAGGTAGTTTTATTCCAATCCCTATGAGACACCTGCATTTTGTACCGTTTCCAGCTGAAGATTTCTGGATCCAGTCATATCTGACTCACCTTTTAATTACCAATGTTATACGGCTGTTTTAACAGATCCACATATATAATGAGGATATGTTTAATCCGAACATTCACTCTCCTGAGTTTGAGCCGAGTTAAACACAAATGATAAGACATGCCCAAAAATATATGAATAAATAAGTTTAGACATGACCGTAATAACCTGTGTTACATATAACATCTTCTTTTGCTGTAGTTTGCTGTTGACAACTGATAAAAACTAAAATGTGATTTGTTAGACTTGCCTAATAAAAACCTCAAAATGCAAATCGAAAATCAGTTTGTCACATATTATTCTTAATTACTATTTATTAAGTTTTGAAATAAGCATTATGAAAATAGCGTCAGAGTTGTCAAGTGCATTCAATATTTTTTTTTAAGATAACATCACAAAGATTTTATTGTTTGGACTGATTACCTGTTAGTTGAAAAACAGTTTTTTTAAATTAAGATATGAACAAATAATTATTCTATATTT
>JAVFBZ010206477.1:62227-90184 GCA_032466195.1 Katharina tunicata
TAGCATTCCTGTTTAGTAAAATACCACAACTTCAGTATTCCGGTTTTGTAAAATACCATAACTTTAGCATTCCGGTTCAGTAAAATACCATTACTTTAGCATTCCTGTTTAGTAAAATACCACAACTTCAGTATTCCGGTTTTGTAAAATACCATAACTTTAGCATTCCGGTTCAGTAAAATACCATTACTTTAGCATTCCTGTTTAGTAAAATACCACAACTTCAGTATTCCGGTTTTGTAAAATACCATAACTTTAACATTCCATTTTAGTGAAATACTATTACTTTATCATTCCTTTAATAAAATTCCATCAAAATTTTTTGGACCGTATTAAAGCGCACAATAATCACTATTTTTCAGTCTGAGAGTTATGTGATATTGCACCAGCTTCCTTTTAGCTTGTTTTATGTTTATTTTTACAGTTAACTTGTCGATTCCTATTAATACAACAAAAGCCATGATACAACATCTCCCTCTTCCTGGTTTATATCTTTTTTCTAAGAAATAAAGTGTCTGAAAAACGGATATAGGCCTAGTTTGGTATAGATTTGTTTGGAAAAGTTCCTTATTACACCAACAGCTTTTGGATTTCTATATTTCCCTGCACATTGGGATTTTCAATTTAGATATTTTTACTTGTATTTGTTTGTAAAAGTATACTCTAGAGAATTAAAGTTTCAGCTCTAAAAATTATGGAGTATTTGTGCTAGGAATTATTCTTGTGGAGAAAAGTTTAAGGTAAGAATTCTGAACCTTGGGATGAATCGATATGTTTTTGTTCAAATTTATATTATGGATCAATGCTCTTAAGGTTAACTTAATCATTTTACTGAGACAAACACTTTCAGTGTTTCTTAACTTGAAATTGTTAAGTGCTTTTATGGAGCTGTTGGTTTAAATAATGAATTGAAATAAAAATACAAGTTTGTGTACTTTGAGAGATTTTCTTCTTTGAATTAAATTGACAGTTTGTTTAATGTTAAATGAGGCGTTAAGGGGGTGATTTAATTTCCATTAAAATTCTAACAGTCTTGATAAAATTTGAATAAGAGTCTTTCTGTCAGGATAGTTTATAAACAGCAAATCTGTTAAAGTCATTAAGCTCTGTCTTATTCTGGGAACACTATTGTTAATGAGAGCATGCTCCAGATTAAAACAGTGATGAGGGACTAATGGAGGAGAGCCAAGCCAGCTACAATATAAATCTGAGTTGGTAGTGCCATGTTAAGAGACAGTCCATTTGGGACAAGACTTTCTTGACTGAATAAGTTGAGGGAGACTGTTGCACTTTTACATCAATAAACACAATAATGGGGTCATGTTGTTGAGGTTATGGTGGCGAAAGTGGCAGTGGGTGATTAGAGAATGGGCTGGGTGTTCAGGGGCAGATGTTGTGTCATTACAATTCCTAAAATAACCTATAATCACACTTCACAGACCTGTGATAAAAAATATAAAAAATTTAAGTAAAGTAGACTTAAGATCTTAGTGAGCATTTTCTTTTTTTGTTCCTTGTTGTGTTCCAAGTATTTTTATCCTTTATAAAAACATGTTGAGGATGGTTGGTTATGAGTTTCCTGTGCCCTCCCTGGTGCTGTTTTAGCTAAGGGGAACCAGGAAACCACTTTGCCTGGCCAGTGGGTAAGTCTTGCGGTGTATTGTTATGTATTGTCATGTAAATGAAATCAGCTTAAGTGCGACATAAAACCCCAATCTAAAAACAATAAAACACGTTTTGAGAGGGTTGAAGGGTGTGATATAAATTTTGGCTGGTAGTGTAAGTGTTACACTTAACTGATTAATCAGAAGACATATTTAACACATTTAACAACCAAGTTCTGCTTTTAAGGAATATATGTACAGATTTGCAAGGTTCATTTCCCGTTTTAGTCTCTTTTATTTTTATTTTTATTTTTTTTTCTGTCAAAGAAAAATCGAGATAGAATTTATACCAGGCAGGGACAGGGAAAAATTTTCTCTAGCTTATTGTCCTGTCTATTAATAACATGTTGAAGTTGTGTGGAATAATTTTGGGAATAACACTTGATGTATATGTACGTTTAACAAGTTTACGTTTTCTTTTGTTAAACGGAAATCTTAATGGTCTTATTCAAGGACATTCACTTAAAAAAAACAACACATGTTGAGCTAGTGGAAAATTAAGGACATTTTTTTTGGGGGGGGGGGGGGTAATGTCATTAACTAGTGTCACTGTGTGCAATCTACAGCCATATATGTCATTCTGAATGACAACCACAGCTGGCACTGGCCCATGAAATAGACAAACATAACAATAGAAACAGGACTTACCTTAAACTAGGTCAGTACATGAGAATTAGCTATGTTTAAGAGATTGAACATATTAACGACTGCCACTCCCCCTAATTCATTTGTAATCATATCAAGTACATGCTGTCCTCTATCTTCATTGGCATATTTGTAGAAGGAAAAAAATCTGAAGAAAACATCTATATACATGTGAAAAATGATTTATTTTCATGAAGATTTTTTCTGGTGTTACGATTATTATGATTTAAGAATTTGCTTATTTTGTTATTAATGTCGAAATATTTTCGTTACTTAATCTTTGAATGTTCAATTATGTATTTTAAATCTGTTTTGATTTATACTTAGAGAAGCAGGTGTTAAAAGAATCGGTTTATCATTCCTGGAATTATATGTTCCCATATGCCGAATGAGTATTTTAACTAATAAATTATCTCAAATCTCTAGGGGTTTTTTTTAATAAAATATTTAATGATTGGTATTGTCTCGTGTTAAATTCACTTTAATACTGAACTATCATATTAAACTTTCTACTGCTGTTAAAAAAGAGTGACTTTCTCACCATTATGATTATTGAAAAATATTGATTTACATTGATTTATAAGTTGTTTTTTCTTAATGTACATTTTTGTATTAATAGCAGCAAGGTAAAATGGTGCTATTCATTCTTTCAATTGGTAAATCTGCAAAAATGATTCCATTTTTAATAGTTCATTACATCACCCCAAGCTAATACATTGTATTAATTATTTATTCTGTTTATTGTTTATTATTTTATTCCTCCTTCTTACAGGTGAAACGCTTATGTACAGAGAATGGGACGGAATTAACTGAGGGAAGCTCACCTAATAGTAACAGGTAAGTTCATAATTTCATTCACCGTCATTTTTATCAAACGTTAGGTTAAACTCCTCAAAATTCGGGGGAATAATTTATAAAAGCAGCAAATCAACAGGTGTGATATTTCATTTCTGGTAATAGATTTGATATCTGGCTTTTACCTTATTAGCGCATAATATTATGTTTACATACAACACAAACAGTGTTTGGGCAGAAACATTTTTGGGCCAGTGATCCAAATTGGAATAAAGTCACTTTCAAGTTGATTATTAGCTGGGATTGTTCAACCTACCCCACAAAGCAATTTGACATGTACAACTATAACATCCAGGTATTTGATATGTTACATCCAGGTATTTGATATGTGGTGTGATTACTGTATTAACCATTGAGTTGCAAGTGTTTGGTGAGAGTTTCCTGTGGCCTGGTTCATTCAGAGCTAAGGGGTTTTCAAAATCCTATTTGTTGTAGAATTAAAGTGTTTTGCTAGTGTACATGTAGCTAAGGGTGATTTCCTTTACTCATTGGGCCGGCACACTGTCATATGAGTGAAATAACCTTAACTACAGAGTAAAACCCTAATCAAACAAAAAAAAACAAATCAATGAGTTCATTAAGAAAACATCATTGTAACCTTTGAACAAAAATACACAAAATTTCCTCTTGTTACAAAAAAAAGAAAACAAAATCTACAATTAATGATCCTTAGTACCAACCAAAATTTTTTTTTTCCAACTCTATTAAGATTCATGTAGTTAATCCTTTGTCTCTTGAAGTGTTATCTGATCATCTGGCTGGGACAATTACCACTGTGTATGGAGTGTTCCAGTTTGGTGATTTCCAAGCCCTGTTTAACAGTTATTGGCTGTTGACCATAACAAATCTGTTTAGCAGCTGTCCTATCTATTAGATCCCGAACACCTAATTGTTATGGTCAATTTGTCCTGTCTGTGTGTGTGTGGCCAGTCAGCTTGACCACAAACAGTAACTAACATTATTTGATGTTTTCTATGGTTTCTATTCTGAGAGAACTGTAATTATCCATTTTTAACTTATTGCAGATGACATTTTCTATTATATTGTGTAACATGACTTTGTTAAAATTATTCTTGGAGTGTTTATAATTATATTATGCTATTGGGATTATTAGAGGCTTTACCCTGGCCATTCTGTCATGGAGTTGACCATTAAGGGCCAATTAAGGCCCTGGATTCAATACTAGAATGGTGGTACTATAAAAATGAAGAGGGTGTTTAGAGCACTGTTTGGACATAATCCCGAAGTTTATTGGGATTTAATTAAGATGTTTAGGGCATTATGGCTTCATTATAAACAAATGTGCTTATTTTATTTGTTGACTACACTCCAGCATTGGTCTATAAATGTCTGTATTTAAAGAATTCCCAAGATGTTTCTTCTTTTATTGCTAGTTAACTGTTTGTGTTTTATCTGTGACTGGTCTGTCTATGTTGAAAATGGACCTATTTCACAAAGGGCAAGGCGGGCACAATATAGCTATTATACTAAAACACAATGTTAAAAAGAATAGTCTTCAAACTTTTGATATACTATTTGGTAACCTGTTAATAATATGTAATACCTATCATGTGTAATACCATCACATATTTTGACCCTATTGTGAATGAGTGTGGTTTGACTGCTCAAAGTTACAGGTATGTTGAAAGTTTGCATAGTTACATGATTTTATTAATTATTTGATGCTATCGTCAGCTGCTGGTTTGACACCATTGATGCACAAAGATAACTCCCCCCTCCTTTATATTAATAAAGAATTAAAATGAATTTATCTTGTATTTCTGATAGATTTGCAATGAATTCCGTTTCATTTGTAAGCATAACAATCACCAAGCAATGCATTATAAGGGTTCAATACAAACATTCAGAATAATTTTATAAATATTAACTCCAACTGCATTCAGCTTGTGATATGAGCCGTAATAGACAATGGTTGAACACATTGACAGAGATCATTCTAAGGTCATACATAGCATGGTAGGTTTTCTTGTTCAGGGGTGTGGACACTGAGTGTGCTCTTTGGAGTTTGATAATTAGCTGTGCTAGAAAACACCTTAGAAATGGACTGTCTTTATTGTGCGGACAGAAGGGTTAGGGCTGGGCGTGACTTCACTTGGGGAATGACAGGCAGGCAAGCAGGAAGGTCGTGAGGCTCTGGGCTCAGGTGAAATCAGTTTTTCCTGCCGAACAAAGAATGCCCAGTGTGAGACTGTCAGCCAGCTTTGTTACCAGCCACAACTGAGGTGTTGATGATGCTATGGCTAGTCTAGAGATGTGATTAGATTCTCAGTGGGGTGCGGCAACCTCTCTGGGAGGAACAGATGTAGTGTGGACTGCTCTGTGTCTGTTAGTAGGCTGGCCAGCACTGATAGGTGGATAAACGGTTGACTGACCAGTAATACTCAGTGGTCATCAACCAAGGTGTGTAGATCACAGAGGTGTCCAGTGAAAGGTGTTACCATTCTTATCAGCATTAACTTGCCCCTTATCTACACCTCTGTCACATTGGTTTATGTGTAATAATCACACCTCAAACATAAGGGGTCTATACTAAACAGGTATTGCTGTCATCTCTGCTCATTGGACACAGTTTATTGGTACATTTTATGAGCCAATTTGGCTTCTGACCAGCTGATAAAGGTCTTAAATCTTCTAGCTCTCTAAGAAACTGCCTGGAAGGACTACCCTGTTGACATCTCTAACCCATATTCTGGGATTTCTAAAGGTATGATTTATTCCTTGACTGATTTTAAAATTATTATTGCCAATACCACCAGGTTTTACACCTGTAGGTAAAATAAAACACCACTATCTTTAGTGTCACCTACAGGGGATACTTCTTGGTACTCATTATCAGGTTTTTCAGCTTATCATTTGTTGATAATTTCCCTGTTAAAAATATTAGACATTGAAATGTGATAGTGGCAGGTATAGTAATATCATTGTTGTGTTGAATTTCGGTCAATCTATGTATTTAAGCTGTGAATTGAGAACGAAACGGTGATATAAAATTTTATTGCACATTAATTCAGAACGGTGACCTCATTCTTTTGTATGTGTCAAAATTATATGGCTTCATGCCCTTCAAGTTGCCAGCGTCAGTTACGGTGGTTTTCTTCACCGATTGGGCTGGCACGCCTTCATATAAGTGAAATAACCTTGAGTATGGCATAAAACCCCAATCAAACAATCCTTCAATCATTTTATCTATTGTTCTACATGCATTTTTTTGTTTTATTATGTTCTTAATGCTAGTTTATATTGGAAAATCATCTGTACTTCATTGTTAGAAAAGATCGAGAAACGTTGATTAATAGCATTGGCTTTGTCATAAAAGTTTATTTCTTACTAAGGCTTATTGGTTTCGCATGTAGTAATTTTCGTGATCTTGTTTTTATAAATAGAAATTGTATGTCAACATGTAGAATTTTTCTTTTATTTACATTTATAGACTTTAAAATAGAGATTTGCCCTATTTATAGGACTTATAGGCTGTGCATGGCATGACTATTGCTTTAATGTTCACTAATTTCCTTCTTTCTCTATAAAATATGCCAACTACCTATTGTCAACCCATCTGCAAAAGGTTTGATCCTTTGGTTATTTATTGATCAGACTAACGTAGATAAGATATTTCTTTGTTTTGTTTTATGTTGATTGCTTTTAAAGATTCAGGGCACACACAGATGTTTTTCACTCAGTTGATGGAAATATGTTCATTTCTGTAAAATTGATGTGATAAGTACACCACTAAAGGTGTCATTTTCCGAAAGATATTCTTCAAAATTTCCCTGTGCGAACAAACATAAACGGTTAGAAGCTTTGAAATTAGCTAGACCATGGCATCTTCACAATTCATGTCTCTTTACGGTTTGAAAACTCTTGTGAAAAAAAAGTACTCCATTTATAATTATGTTCATAATTAGAACAGACAGATTCATTCAAGAAGAGTTTTTTAAATATAATTTTTATAAAAAGACGCTTCATTGCCGCACAATATTCATATCATACTATCCTATATAACTGTTTTATAAACCCCAAGCAAATAAACACCTGTCATTTATTCAATATTTTTGGTTTAGTGGCAATTAGAGGTTGCAGTACAATCAGAAGTCATTACTATATGAATTTCAACCGTTTCATTGATATGGAGACAAAACGATCTCGTCAAATATCTATGAATTTTGGATAGTTGGAAACAACATACAGTATTAACTTCCCCAGCTTTATGTTGTGTATTTATTTATGTCATTATTTGTCGTAAATCTAACTACCATCAGACAAATTTGCTCCCTTGGCACCATGTTGATGAATAACTGTCAGTCTATTTAAGCAATCAACTGCAAAATACACCACTTTATATTGCAGATGAGCTTGAGATATATAATAGGCGATGAATTGGATTTCAAGTCACTGATTTGCTGTCCTGACTTTGTAGAGTAGATACTACTACTATACCAGCTCTTACTACCATTAAACTTTTTTGCTTAATGGTCTAAATCTTCTCTTTTTTTGAGCAACCAAGCCTTGTTTCTGTTTAAGCATTATGCCTTAAAGTTTGCTTTTACGTTTTTTTCACTTCTAAGACGGCACATTGGGTGAAAGAAACTGCCTTAAACGGAACTGGAAACATAGAAAACGCCACCATACATTTTCAAAACCTTCAAATAAACTAGTTAAGCGTTAGAACTAATATCCCAACATAATGAAAAAATTGCATTTTTGTATGACAAGTTACAGTGTAGCTTGTAACCGAGTGTCATGTATTGGGGAAATTTTTTTATGAAGTTGAAAGACCATAATTAAGTATTTTTCTATAGTTTTATTTTCAGTGATGAAAAAGAAACAGATTTGAAAGACATTTCACCTTTTTTGTTATATCTACTTATCATTTTTGGTATATTTCACCTATTCCTTCATTGTAGAAGGCAAAATGAATGTCAGAAAGTAAAAGAAATTTACTGTGATAATTTGTATTAAATACCAACTATTCAATTCTCAGAGCTTCATAGTGCTTTTCGATAATGATATCAGTGGTTGTTGAAAAAAAAAATGTTTGAACTTAAAAGGCTTTTTTTCTGCTATCTCTTAGAAGGTGAGTTCAAAGTTTTCTGATTTGATATTGATTATCCAAGTCGTCTATGGTTGTTGATGTCAGATATCGTTAAGACCTCTGCTTTCAAGGCTTTTCTCTCGTTGGTTTGCTCACGCTACTGAAAAATCTTCATTTCTTACCTGAGAGGCTATTTGTTTCTAGACTAATAGACTAAGACAGTTTTCTATGGGTTTTTCCAATCTTCTCAGCCTTGCGTTAGTCAAGTTGAGATTTTCACTAACTTCACGGTTGATTATTCAATTACTTTGTCCATATCAGATATCCGTTGACTTAAGCTGTCTTGAAGGAAATTGGATTATAGCAGGCTGAATGGTCACCTTTAATGTAATAAGGAGTGTCACATGACTACGTCAGGAAAACCTTGCAATTGGGTATAATTGGAGTAGGGTTTGTGGGTGAGACCGGCATACTGCCACTTTTAAAGGGTGATCGCTAAATACAGAGGCTTTGAGAAAATAGAGTTTCCTCTTTAAGGACTTCCATGTATCTCTTTTTCTGAATGGCCTTAAGCTCTCGTGGAAAATAAAGGAAGTTCGGCTCACTTACGGAGATACACAGGAACTCCTTTGCCCTCCGTTATTGATGACATCTTTGCGGCGAGGAAACATTATTGTCCTCAATTGCAGAGAAGCATTTAGCTTTCAAAGGGAATACAAAAGATTGTTCATTGATTAGCTGTAGTGTCCCTGATCCTTGTCTGGAAGTTCTTTCTCCCCAAGGCAATAGGTTTGTAATCGGGAGAGCCTGTCGCATTAAGCTACTCCATGCAGGAGAATAAAGCCGTTCTAGTGACCTGTCGCAGTGCATGAAGATGATCAAATCTGTGGCAGCAATACATTGTACGTTTTCTGGCTTTTACCATATTAAAGGCCTTTGTCTTGCAGGATTACCGTTGCTGCTATAGGGGCTGTTAAAGACTGCTTATCCTACAAGGTTGAGCCTCTCTGTAATAATGGCCATCTCTCAGGTAGAGGATCAGCGCCAAGAGCTCTTTTGTTCTTACCTGATTGTGGAACTTCAACGGGGACGGTCTGTTCATTTATTGATGAAGGTCCAAGTCTGTCAATGACATTTTCATTTAAGCCTCTTACTCATTAGATTCAGAGTCATTATATATTTATACCTCATGTTTTTCATTTGCCTAAAGATCTTTTATCTTTGACATATCTTTTTTGCCAGGGAGTTGTCTTTATACTAGAGCTATAGGTTAACATATGGCATATTTACAGCGTGTGCAAGCATTTATGAGTCAGATTGTATTGTCAACAGTATATTTCAATAAAGAAAGGCCATTTAAAATGTTAATATTTTAATATGTTACCAGAGTAAATTTTTCAGTTTTCCAGTGGATGACGACATGCATTGAAAAGCGACATAAAAGAAAGAGATCTTTTTTTTTTAAACATAAACGGATATTTAATTGATGATGGTTTGTTGTTTTCCTTTCAGGTGTCTTTCTCTACCTCAATTATCAAGCCCGGGTAGTCCTTTAGACAGTGGAAGTAATTCCCCATTATCTCAAGCTCATTCTGTACTAGATTCTGCTTCACTTAATCTTACCCCGAATGGCACTACAGATGGTAAGTAAATCTTAATTTTAAATTCTTCTTGTTTTTTTTTCATAGCTGGCTTCAATGTTATAGTTGGTCAAAAGATAAGACTGCTGCTATTGGATTAAGTCTGTTTTAGTGGATTAGAGATAAGCCTTCACCTAGTTTATGTTACATACATATTTATTACATTTATTCACTTCAGGTTGAATATGTTGTGTGTTCAGGCTGCTTCCATAGAACGTTTGCTGCATAGTTAGGCCTATATTTCACCTTTCATTTTTTTTTAAACTTAAATCAGGATATTGAACATGTTGTAATTATTATTAGTACTTTTGATAGTTATAAAAACATTTAAATCTCAAGGCTGTCGGCCTATCTAGTATTTTTATTTCTAAAAATGAACGGAAACCTACAGACAGGCATGGGTTTAGGAAAAGGATGCCATAGCTGTATTAAATGTTTTAAAGAGGCCTTTTAATTCTTTGGTCCCGGGCCAGGTTGGTTTAAACAAACACATTTACAACAACAATTGAAGATTTAGATAGTAATGCAACACTGTTTTTTAACATTGAATAATTGACCCCAGACCTTTTCCACTGATGCAAGACCGATTACAATAAAGATTTCACCAAATTGAAAGAAATAGACTAACATTTTCAATCCTTTTCTTGGCATTGTACATCTGGCAATGTCTTGGTGATATATTGGTTTGGAGCACGATAGGATAGCCATAGAAGACAGTCTCACAGGTGGTAAGCGCTGACTGTTGAGGGCAATGTCTATACTGTTCTGTTGATGATACCAGTCCTTAAACTACTTGTGATGGATCAATGGGCATGTGCTTCTATTCCAAGACTACTGAGGCGTATCAACAGACAGGCGAATTGCAGTTAATGTTTGTCTGTTTCCTGACCCTAAGTCCCTTACCCTGTATGAAAAGTCGTCTGAACGCCAGCCCACACACTAGGTGACGGAGGCGCTTTTGTCCTCAAACAATGTGGACAAGATTTTCCTAAAATGCCAATAATGTATCCAATTCAAAACCCACCTATTTTAATTTTCCATTGATAATTTATATGTGTGTTTATTTGGATTGGTCATATCGATTACTGTATTATGTTACGGCTTGATGCATTCAGGACCTCTATATTATCAACATTACATCTGGACATTGGTACCTCAGCAAAAAAGGGTGGGGTTTAAAAGTATGCTTAATTTAAATATTGATGGGGTTCAGCATACTCCATTTCCTGATTGAGTGTGGAGTTTGACCGAGGCCTTACAAAGTGCTCAGAATTCAAACACAACACTGCTAAATTCTGATTTTGATAGGATTCAGTCAGACCCTATCTAAGCAATTCAAAGCCTTGAAAGCAACTCTTTTTTTTTAAATCTGGGATCAAAGTCCTTGATTTCATGGCTTTTTAGATTTTTTCTATGAAATCTAAGGCTTTATTTGTGAACGTCATGTTAACCAGATTGAATTTGTGTGAAATTGGAAATGAAAATTGTTTTAAGAATTGAATTTTATTCACTAAAATAAGTAGGAACTCTTTTTTGGACATATAATTGTATCAGCTTTGTGAAGAACATAGCATGTTCTATAAAATTACCTTCAAGGCGTTTCTATTTCATTATATTGTTGGTGAGCTCATTACCTTGTTTTGTTGGTACATTAGAGTTACGTTTCATGAGACTTCACATACCCTAAATGCTCAACAAATTCGACTCCCTTGACAACTTATAAAACTACATTTTATGCAAAGGGTAAGAAGTGTAGACATGCAATTTTGAAATTTTTATGAAGTTCAGACTTTAAATTACCTGAAAATGTAAGTTTTAGTTCCAAATTCACACTTAAACATTCAATAAATTACTTAAAGTTTGTGCCCTTAGAGGTCGAATTTGTGAGGATTTAGGGTACTATGTTTAAGTTTACATGTTGTCTAACAAATACGACGGTTAGCACCTTATAACATGGGAGGAGAGGTTTACATTGCTGTGGAGTATTAAAAGTGTTCTTTAAAGGCAGCAAAATTTCACTTTCATCTGGGAAGAAAATCATTACTAATGTAATAACACAAGTTCTTATTTTGTGGCCAGTTTTATGTGATGCTGGTTTCTTACTGTACAGCCATTTTAATAGGCTGCCACATGATCGTTAGTGGATTAACCCTAAATAATTTGCTAGAATTTAAGCAAACAACAGAACAATATGAACTAGGTTATATGATGATGCATATTCATGAGAATAATTCTATTGCAACATACATGTACTATATTTTTATAAAGAGTAATCACACTGGCACAGGGATATAGTATATGTACACTAAACACAGTGATGTCCATAGCACGTTACTAAATAGACGGGACTCAGGGAAAGCGTTGCTTCCCTATTGAATTTGAGCCTTTAACCTCAATACCATAAGTATTAACTATAAGTCATTGTAATATTTTATTGTTAAGGAAGTAACTCTGGGAATCATATTGTTGAGGTCACTGCCTCTGGCGAAATTTCCTGTTCTTAAATTACATTGTTGCAAATTCTTGGAAATAATTTTCACTGCATAATATTGTTTTTGTCGTCATATCTTGACTTCTACTGATATGTGTAATTACATGTAGGGGTGCAGAGACGTGCATTTTGATTAATAACTTTTTCTGAGCATTGTTAGGTACTAAATAGGAATTTAGTAATTTTGAGAATTATTTTGTCACAACAGACTTTTTGTCTAGGCCAAAATATATCCAAGGAAGAATATTTCAACAGTTATAATGTGGTTCCACATATTTGAAAGATCTACTTATATGAAAATATTATAAAGTGTGTCTCCAGAGGTCAGTCAGTGGAATGTACATGTAGCTACTATTACCGTAGAGGAAGACTCTCAGTTTGATCCCTGATGATCGGTACAGACTTTCTTCTTTTGCATTTATATAAATATATAATAATGTTTTGAACTTGTGATTGTTGTTGTTGTACAGGTGAGTTGCCCGTGCTCACTGCTCATGGAGATCCAGACTCATTCGGTACCACAAGCTGGGTAATGTCACATGTCAACTCAGCTGTTCAAGGTAAGACTATTGTTCTTTATACCTTTTTACTTATATCTATCTGCCCATGTTTTCCATGTGATGTTTTGGCAAGACTAGGTGGAATTTACAACAATAAATTTATAATGTTGTGCATGCTTTATTATTTTGCTAACGTGGCATGTGTTTCAGGTGGTTTTAATTTCTTTTACGTACTGATGTTCAAAGTTAACTGAGAACAAGATGAGTATTGTATGTATTGTATGACACAGAAACTCTCAATTTAACACTGCACTTAAGTCTGGTGTATACAATTATCTAACACCAGGCCCTTTTTGACTCTTCGGAGCAAAAATGCTGTGACAAGGCCCCTGAAATTAATTTGGTGATAAGGGATCAGTCTCGCAAATATAGCACGCCCCCTAAATTAATACAATGCCCAGAACTTAAAATAATAATCTTGTTTATATTGATGTCTACATATAGGGTCTGAATCGAGTTAACAAGAGTGACTTAATGTTCATGGAGGTGTGATTTGTGATGGAATAGTATTTGTGTTATTGTACAACATCCTTTTCTCAAAGTCCCTTCTGCAGACTTTAATCTAAAACACATGCTCTAGTGTAGACAGACTGACTTGTTGGAATTGTTTGAATAACTTAAGAAATCTATGAAATGGCAGTTCTGTTGTAAACATTGTTTGACCCGCTATATTTTTCAGTGAAAAACGAGCCCTCAGCAGAAAATAGTGCATCAGGATCGCCCTTTGCTGTTGGAACGGCAAACAGTGAGACCGAGAATCTTGAGAATTTTCCAGGTATGTTTCTGTGGCTGTTTGGTGAATTCACTCTAATTGGTTCCACTCGATACACCCCAAATGGTTAACTTAAAGGGCATTTCCTCAAAGCATTTTTTCCTTGTTTTTTTCATCGGCTGGTCTGGTGAGTCGGTTATGTTTTCTCTGTCTGGTATGCGGGCAGGTGTAGGGGGAGTGGTGTTCAAACTCCCCTCTACTGAGAGCCCTCTTCTAGTTCTGACCTGCTGCCAATCAAGATAAATCTTAACCAGCCAAACCCGCATTACTCACCACATTTTGAAAACTAGCTATTCTCCCTGGAAGTTTTTTTACAAGATGTTTAAGCTCCGTTGGGACGTCCAAGCATCCTGTTCAAGATAGTGGCTATATCCTGTCCCTCAGACAATGCAGTTAGTTTTAAGTTCAAGAACCCAGAGGTATTTCGCCACAGTGTTGGTCACATGCTAGTCTAATGAAGTCCATCTTGGCCTCACATACACTGCATACATGTGCACTATGATCAGTTTATTTCCTAGTCAGAACACAAACTCGTGGCATGTGTGTGTATATGAGGGGGGGAGTGGAATACCCTTGAGCATGGCGTTAAACACCAATCAATCAAAAAGTTTGAGAGAAAATGAGAAGTCGCCCACTTTATAAACTGTATGTAGAAAGGACATGTTGGAATGAAGACTGGGCCCTGCTGTACTGGTATTTTCATAATCTATGTTCAATGATTGCTCCGGAGCTGTGTCAATAAATACTGGGTAATCAGGAACACATTGTTTTGATTTTCTGTAACATGTTGCTTTTATTAAGACCGAACTGGTGAGGGACTGTGATAAACACAAGCTGTTTCTTACTCCCCTGTGTTCTTTGCCAAAGTCTTGTTCACTATTCATTGGGAATTCTTTATTTCTAGCGGCACAACACTTGGAATGGTTCTATCAATAAACAAAGTGCAACCTCTCATTCTTCTGCTGAGTAGTTACAAAATTCTCTACCTTTATACATATACACATATCCAAAATGCTTTATGTTTGAACTTTTAGGCCTTGCTATAGTACTAAACCTGTTGTCCTTTTGAACTTCATGGTCGACCTATGATATATCATTTTTTTTCGTTTTTCCAAATTTTCCTGGCTTTGAAAGTTTTTTGCAGTGTTTGACGGTGATTTTTCCACCATGCACTGTCAACACAGGATGTAAACATGGGTGAAATCACCATTACCACCGTATGAAATTAACTTTCCAAACATTCATTTATATTTTGGTTCTGTTTCATAGAGACGTCTACAACATCATCACCAAGTTTCCAAAGTGCTGAACTAGCTGCTGTATATAGTGCGTGAGTATATTTCTTAGAATATGGCGGAGTATACCATCAACTTACCAAACAGTTCTGACATAAGATGATTACATTTTATAACACTTCTACACAGTCGTGTAGCCGGGGTAACTTTAGAAAGTTGATTCTTCTATGAGTCTCTGTAGCTCATCCAGATAGAGTGCTGACCCTGCTAGCCAGAGGCACATACAACTTTCTTTCTCTTTATTTATAAAAAATATATATAAATATTTGTGTAATATTTTGAAATATATATATATATTTTTGTATATATATTTTCAAAATTGTGAATTTTTTATTTTGTTATTTTGCAGAAACAATATGCAAGCATACTCCTCTAACACAATGACGACAAGCCAGAATAGTGGTTCTTTTGCGTTAGCTAACCCAGCAACTTATGGGTATGGAACTCAGGCTGGCCAAAATGCGTACATGCTGCCGCCTTATTCTACGGACTGTAAGTATGCCATGCTTCGAAACAAACAAATCACTTTTTATAAACCTCAAAGAAAAAAAATACATTGGACAAAATCAAACTGAACAATTTGTTAAGTTTTTGGATTTTTGTCAGTTTTTCAAAATACTCAAATGGAGGTGTTCTTGTCCATGCACAGAGATTACAGATAAAGACTGCTCGGTGTTTTTTGGCTACATGGATACTTCTGTCACAAGGGTATACCTTCCTGGTATGAGTGAAATATCCTCTTGTCACCAATGATGTATACCTCTGTGATATAAGTAATATGACCTTTCATCCTACATGGATTACTCCTATCTGCATGATATAAGAAATACACCCCTTATATTAGACAAAATGGATCTGGTCATAAGTGAATACCTCCTTGATATGAGTGAAATAACTCTAAATTCAAAATTACATGTTTACATGTTTAGCTAACAGGTGTAATTCTACATTGATACTCTTAGCTGGATGTACTTTGACACCCTAAAACCAAATGGATTTTATTTAATGGTAAATGTGTCAATGTACATATTAAAATTCATGTTTAATCAAGATTACATTTCAGTTGTTATTCTTTTTTCCTTATGTCTGTCAATTATTTATTATTTGAAATGTTAATGCCAAAAGTTTGGTTGTTTATTCTTATTGTTTATATAACCATGACTTCAATAACTGAGTAACTAACTGTTATAATAATTACTAACACATGTACTTGTATATGCATAAATTAATTGGGTTTGTGAAGTTGCATGTAGAATGCATGGCAATCATTTCTATTTATGGTAAAAAAAAAAACAGCTGTGGAGATTTTTTAAATTCTTTGTGAATGGAATATTTGTGCAAAAACTAACAATCAAAAATAAAAAAAGGCAAAACAATCTTTGATATTCTGACCCAAAAAATCAAAAAAATCGAAGATTATACAAATTATACTTTTAAACTGAGTAAAATCCTAAATTAATAAATAATACTGAAAGAAAAAATAGAAGAATAGAGAATTAGTATGGGACTCTCATGTTTTCGGCAAGGGGAAGACATTCTAATGTTATTTCACTGGAGTAAACGAGAAAACCATTATTAAGTAAATATTGATAGTGAGGGTTGGTGAGGGTGCCAGCTACTGGCTCATGTACTTCTGCCTGACAGGTCCCTTGTCTGTTACCATGATTGATGATATTTGGGCAACTCTCTTTGGGCACATTAACCCTTTTTGTTAAGCACTAGCACATTAGGCACTGCCCTGTCCTGACCCGAAGTTCCACAAACCTCAAGAGAACAATTAACAGAGGTCGAAATAAATTTGTCAAAGTATGTAGCCAATATGTTAAACAGGCAGAATTATTCATGGCAAAATATTGAGTAGGTTTGTTCTATAAAAACCCATTTTCACATTTGAATAGGATGTTTAGAAACCATCCTATGCTAATTAAAAAATGAAATATTTTCATTAAAAAGCTATTTTATTGTTTATTCACAAATTGACTTTTCACATATCAAAGGATGATTTAAAGCTACACTGAGGTCATTATTTTTTATTTTTTATTTTTGTTTATTTCATTATATCAACCATCATTAATTTCCACAAATTGAGTAATTAGTTCAAATATATGAGCTCTGTCATCATTTTAACAGGTCAGGTTACCATCAGAATTTTACATCTTTTACATATCAGAGTAGCTTTTTGATCTCACGTTTCAAAAGGATATTTTAAAGCTACAGTTTGCCTACAGAAATCAATCATTTTACGCATATAAGCTAAAAGAGTAGATTTATGTTGAAAATTAATTTATTCCTATTTCAAAATAATTTTGAAAGTACACTAGGCTTACTGAGAAAAAAAACAAACCTTGGTTTCTCAGTTTATCAATTTTGTCATTTATACTTCACAAAATCAATACTGACATTTTAACAAGACAAATAGACTTCCTCACTATTGATAATCTGTCATTGCTTGGCTCCCATGCTGCAGATACCTATATCCCACCATGACGGCACACATACACACGAAGAAAACTTCATGAAAATTTACAATTAGACGTCATGTGTAAGATTTTTATGTTCATTTACAAAGAAAAAGTAACATAAAAAATTTCCATCGACTGGAATATATTTTGCTAAGTAATTATGGAGATATAATTTTCAGTTAAATTTAGAACTTTATTTTCAGAAATCAGGATATGTTAAAGCAAATATGTAGGTATGCCCCTATATTTTTGAGGAAGAAAAAAAATCAAATTTAGCTGTACATATCTTTTTTCATATAAAAAAAAATCGTCACATAAAAAACATAGTTTTACTATGTATACATTTAGGTATAGTTTTCAGTTTACCCACAACTTTGTCAAGTATTATGAGTACATTTTATTTAGTAAATATAAAGGTCTTATTTTCAGAGAAAACATTTTTTTGCCATTAAGAACTATTGTGCATATTTTTGTACATGTTTTTCAGCAGTTAAACTTAGTAAGCAGAATAGTCCGATGTGGAATTATTGTCAAAGTCAACAAAGTTATTACAGTAAGTAAAATCTTTATTCCACCGAATTAAGAAACACCTGCAGAACATCCCAGCCCTCCAAGATTTGAGAATTAAAGAGCAGAAATTTATGGTTTATTTGTTATAGTGTACTAACGAACATATGCTTGCATGTCGGAATGGAAGGTGTACTCATCAATTATCTTACCTCTTTTCTAATTTGTGGTGTTTGGTTGGTGACAATATAATATAACCGTGCTACTAATACTATACATGTTCAATGTTTAATGTTGTTGATTAACTAAGACTCTCAATTATCAATTAATTGATCACTAATAAGGAACTCCATGCAAGCCTTTGAAATGATTGGGAAAAAAGTCTGACGTTTTTTGTCATATCAATAGTCCTATAAATGGTGTTCCTAATCTAAGTAAACTTGTATATTGATCCAAATGATTAATAATATTAAGAGCTTTTGATCCCTTTCAAAGCACAGCATATCTCAAATTCAGAGAATACAAAATAATACCCACAGATCTGCATTTTCAAATATGATTTAAGCATCATGAAAACCGAAAGTACAGTACACAGTGTTTAGTTTATGTCACACACTGTATTCTATGTGATCTTTCAACAATGCAGTTAAAATTGTATTGGAGTCGGACATTGTTTGTTTAATGTATTGGACTGCTATCCTGGGGCCTGTCTTACGAAGCGAACATAGCTTATGTTGGACTTAATTGTCATGACGACACAATACCTTCACTGGTAGATGTCATGGTAACTATATTAGACATAAGGTGCCCACACTTCAAAAGACAGGCCCACCTAACAACATTTTTGGAAGGGAAG
Organism: Katharina tunicata; assembly: GCA_032466195.1. Classification (NCBI taxonomy): domain Eukaryota; kingdom Metazoa; phylum Mollusca; class Polyplacophora; order Chitonida; family Mopaliidae; genus Katharina; species Katharina tunicata. The sequence continues at coordinate 81,028 of JAVFBZ010206477.1, forward strand.
AACTGCTTTCCAAAACTGCACATTCAATAGAGAAAGAAGAGTGTGTATCAGCCATTGGCTTTCAGATCCTAATCCCTAAAGAATATTTACGAACTGTGTACATATAGATCATGTAGATTACTGCGGAAATTCGCACAGTGTTTATCCTGTGTCGCGCCATGGCTATTCAACTTTGAAAACAGTCAATTCTTATCAGGGGAGATCAGAATTTTTTCCCTGTTTAACCAAGACTTCTATCCTTCTATCTCTTTGCTGGAATATTACTGATATCCTGTCCTGGTGACAATATTTTTCAGTTTAGCAGTCATTATGGTATTTGTACAATCCCCTAGTGAATAATATCAAAGAGGTTATGCGTTGTCTCGCTGTGTCATCTGTGGGATTATTTGCAGAAAATAACCCCATTGTTAAGCTCTGATCAAACACCAATCCTGTGCTTTATCTTAACAATCAGGAATATCTGCCTACTGCCTTTCCTTTTTTACCTTTTCTGGGAGTAAAGAACAAGCAATCACATATTGCTTGAGTTTGATCTGTGTCATAACCTTTCACCCTTGTCTTGGCTATATTTGAGCACTCTATATATTTATTATTTCATGCATCCATTTTACTAACATACATTTATTTGCATTGGATTGTATTTTGTGTTATAGACTAAATTTATTAAATAATAGTAATGCTTAAATGTATCATGATCTCTCTGTGCCCTGGTGCTCGCTAATAAAATGGGCATCAGGAAGCCTATTTGTTCTGGTGTCCTGTCTTTCGTCCTGTAAATGTTCTGTGGTGTCTTATATTTTGCCTGTGTCACAAGGGTGGGTTCCTTCACCCATTGGGCTAGCATGCCGTCATATAAGTACAGAGTAAGTCCCCAATCAATGCATCATGTAAAGTTTGTAAATTCTGTTGTCTTGGCAGTTAAACTGTTTGTTTTTTTTGTTTTTTTTATGGAACAAAATCGCTTTAATGGACAAAATTCTACCTTCTTAGGAATTGTTTATTGTAGCAGATAGCCACTGCTTTGGGCGGCACAGTAATCAAAACATTCTACTACCGACCTAGGTGTAGTTCAGAAGTTGTTTTGTCATTAAACTTAGATTATCTTGGTATCGTGTGTTGCAGATCCCCCATTCAATTCAAGTAATGCATCAGCATCTTCAGGCTACCCTACACAGCAGGTAAGCAGAGAATGTCAGTAATACATTAACATTTAAAATGGTCTTTGATTTATATGAATGGATTCAACCTGATATAATAAAGACCTTTGATATTTTATGCGCTGATTTGGGCCCTTGAGCTACAAGGAACAAGATTGATTGGTTGATTTTAGGCTATCCTGGAACAAGATGCAACCAAACCGAAATAACATAATTTAAGCGAAATCCTACGATGATGCATACAAATTTTGGGAGAAAAAAATAATGTGACCTGGGTCTTAATTGTATCAATATGGGAAATAGTTGGTTCTGTATATTGTTTTTTCTGAGAAATTAAATATTGCTATAGTGGATGCCTCTAATTTAAGAAATAAATTCGTTCAGATTTCAAATCAGTAATTCTTTGCTGTCCTAAATGCTTTATTTTAAACAGCCACGATCAATTGTTTTAGTTTTTTTAATGGTACCTCAATCACATATGATTTCTATCAAATCTATGCACAGAATTGCTTGTAAAGGCGGGGTTGGGAGCTTTCTGTGCTGTGTTGCTCTGTAAGCTGAAGTGACATGGTGTAACTAATTAGTTATGGTAATCTGTAATAGCTTACCTTTAATAAAAACAAATAACCTTGTTTAAATTTTATGTTTGAAATTTTTGTTCTTATTTTTTGTTTTGTTTTGCAGGGTATAGATTTTGGTTCGTATTCCTATGGACAAAGTCCTACAGCATATCAGTCAAATTATTACCCATACATGGCGACAACGTCTGGGGGAGCGGCTTCAGCTCCGACCACTGTGCCTTCTACACAGACCTATCAACTTAATGATATCCCACCCTCTGTCACAACTGGTGAGTCCTAGTTTCTTTTTTTATCCTCACATGTAACACAAGATACGTTTGACCTCTATTGATTGTTGTGATTGTTACATTTAGGAGTACATACTAGAGGTACATGTAGTCTGTTCTCTATAAAGTGCGGAGTAAATTACACCTTTACAAAGGCATCAGAACCTTGCAACACAACCACTTAGTTCGGTGTAGTATCATAGGATTTACAGCTGTGTTTACACCTGATTCGTATTCAAGGGTATTCCACTTTTATGCCACCCTAAACGATGTATGTTTGAAACTAAGGAGAAACCTCGTAAAAATCACTTGGATTCCCCAGCCACTGGAAAACTTCATTCTACGATCGAGTTAACTAATTTCTGCTTCATAGTTGTAATGTGACAAACCTTAATTCGCTACATGTTAACAGTGTGTAATACTGTGTAACTGAATTACATGTACATTATGACAGTAACAACCCCTATATGCCTATAAATGTCACGCAGTATTAATAAAGTATTTAAGAAGTATCTATTAATTTAATTGTTTTGCCTGGACATATTGTTGTGTACTTGTGTTTGTGACAGGCTGTTCTTTTGTTCCATTCTTATCACCCTATGGCTAAGGGCAGAATACACTGCCCTCATATTAGGGGAGCTAGCAAGGTGTTAAACACCAGTCAACCAATCAATCAATCAATCAATCTACCCCGTTATCAGTCTCATGTGGTTCTTGGGGTCTTGTTCCACATTCTGTCTTACTGCTCCTGTCTTGTCAAGGCCTGACTGCCCTGTCCTGTTGCCAGTCGAGTGTGACTGGTTTGCATCATCACTCTAGAACAAGCAAACAAACCCTTTCACTGCAATTATTGTTTTCATCAGTCTAATTTTTACTTTTGCTAATTTAATACTACTTTTTTTTTTCATTTTGTACTCATTTATCATCATGGATAAGATTAGATTCCTTTTTTTTTTTTCGGAAGGAAAATATATAATAAAAGACATGTGATGAGAATACCTTTTTTTTTTTTAATGCGGTTTTTAGTTCTTAATACATATACAGTGTAATTGGAGTTGCAATACAACAACAACTACACAAAGGTGCAATGAATTTTAAAAAAATTGACTTCAATCATTTATGATTAATGATAAATATTAGATGTATAAAGATGTAGCTTTAAGATGTGTTTGTTAATAAAACAGTCGCGGTTGGACATTGAGAGATTCCCAACATTCTGTTGACAGAGATTAATGGGTAATAGCTTTTCGTAATAGTTTGTCTCGGTGACCAGTCCTATTTTGAACACCGTCATGCTTTGTTGGTTCTCTATACACCAGACATTTTCATGACGGCTTTATAAAAACTCTAAAGCCTTTTGTCCCATTAAACTGTAAAAGAATATCTATGGTCTGCCTTTCAGTGTGACAACCTTATAGATTTAAACAATTTGACTGACTAGAATTGATCAAGCAAGCTCATAAATCTCACACCGTCCTATGAGATTTTTTTATAATACATATTTTATCACTGGGGAAAATACTGAGACATATTCAGAAACAGGAAATGTTAAGTTTTTTGTGCTGGGACTCTTTAGAAGCTATCTCTCTGTAAATTAACGGCTCACTATTTCATCATAGATCCCGTGAATTGCTTTGAAATTTTGAAAATTTTTGAAATTCGGCCAAAAATATCACTTTATAATTCATTATATTCTGTTTGAAGAAAAATGCAAAACAACACTTTTTTCTCTGTATTAAACACTCATTTTTCAATTACTCTTTGTTTCTTTGTTTGCTTGTGTGCACCATAACATTGCTTTTTACCCTAACAAGATTTCTTAGAATAATTCTTCCATCTCATGTTTTCGTATATATCAGTTCAGAATTTAAACTCGCTGTTTTGTGGAAAGGATTGCTTTGAAGGCATTTTTAAGTGTAATTCAGGGGTTTTTTTTAGCTTTTTTTTTTTAGGCTTTTTTGAAAAAAGAATTTCTGTTATACATGTTTGCTTAACTTCTTTCTCTATTGTACATAACAAAACAACAACAACAACAACATGCAGTGATAACAAAATAAACTATAGATGGCTTGCGATGGTTATGAAAGGATAAATTTTATGGATTCAAATATGAAGGACTTGGGACTTGAAATAAGGATTAGCATGTGATCACTACACGTTTTGTGATTTACGGCTGTGAGACACTTCCTTGTCATCCTTATATTATTTTGATCTTTAGACGCTCCTTTGTCATCCTTATATCATCAGGAATTCTTTTATGCCGGGCTATACATTTTTCTGCCTTCTTTTTCACATTGTGTCATGAGCACAGTGTACTTGTCAGTGGTGGATTTTATTAGAAATCCTGAAATTTAATATCCCCTTTGAATATACATGTACCCTGCTTGTGTTGTGTCAGAACAAAGATGTCTGCTTTATATGTAAACCAATATTTGTTGCATCGCTTTCTAAACATTTCTTTAATATATAAAATAGTAAATGGTTGTTGGGTCGTTCTGCTGTTATACAAATTGTCATTTGGGGGGAAATGAATTGCTCATAAATGAACTGTGATATTTTTAACATCAAGTAAAATAGCCTATGAGCCTTTATGCTCGAAATATCTGCCAATATAATTAATGCTTGGAATTCTGGATAATAATACGGCTTGTTGGCTTCTAAACAAAATTTCATGTCTCTCAATGGAATTAACAGAGCGATATGAGTTATGTTTTTTAACGCTAGTTCACAAGCACTCATATCTCATTGAAAATCAATGAAATTGAATAAATATTTTAATTTGCTTTTGTGATTAAACCAGATAGTATACCAGTGGTAATGTCTTATCAACAAGTTATATTGCTCAGCTAGCCCCATTCAAACTAACCAATAAATTAGATTATTTGCCTCTGTGCTTGATTAACTAACCAATGACCTCGCTCTGTTTCTTTATCCAGCAGTTGACTCCCGATCCCCTCATTCCACCAATCACCTGATCCATATGCATGGACAAGCCGTTGAAAGTTTACAGCATGTACTACACGCTAACCACCGCCTACCCCCAGCAGATTCTAATCCTCTAATCTCAGGTGTGTGATAGCTTATTACAACTTCTCCACTTTTACCACTTCACTCTTCTTCTCTGCTCACCACTCCGTATGTCACGCCATATGCCTTATATACAAGCCGAGAGAAAATGCTAGTAGCTTCATATATTACTGTAGGTTTTTTTTGTGGGGGGTACAGACTTTTGGTTGCATTTTAAACCAAATGTTGATAGAGATAGCATTGTTTATGTTTTTCATCAATTTAGAGAAATAAAAATTGGTATGCCTTTATACGTGATCGTACCATAATTGATTTGGCCAACGCTCATCTTTTTTTAAACCCATCATCTATTGGTTTAACAAAGAACAATCGTATACAAAGATATTTTTTTTTGTCACTTATTTTTTTTATAGAATCAATAATTTAAAGTGACTTTATATTTTATAATCACAGTGAATTTATATGTTATTTTATTACGAGGACAATAAGTTGACACTTAACAACATCTGAATTCACCTTGTATGTTGTACCTGACTAAATCTCAAAAACTGAAGAAAAAAAAATCTGTATAGACTGACCAATTAAAGCATTTCTGGCTTTATGTGGGTGCGTGAAAGTTAATGATGTTGAACCGCTTGGGATTGGTGAGAGGTTTCCTGCAGGTTGCGTGACTGTGTCGCTCTCCGTGGATACTGAATTCACCTCTGTTGTGTCTTGTTTTCTCATAAATCATTGTGAGTCTCTGTGTTTGCCAGCGACTCTTGCCTCGACTCAATGTAATAGACCACAATAGCTTCGTAATGGTTGAGTACCCAACAAACTAACGTGCCCCTGATCCTCTACTCTGTCTTTAAACCTTCCAGTCTCTAGCATGTGGAAGGACTCCAAAAAGAGCCCCTCTCTTAGCCCATACAACCACATTCGTGACTTGACAATTTTCATCTAATAAAAACAACAGATTGTCTCTGTGTTTACAACCCTCTAGTGACATGTTAAAAACTGATCCAATCCCATTTCATAGCTTTTGCTGTAAAACACTTCAGTAAACAGATGGTATGGATTAGATTTTTAGTTCTTTTGTTTCCCAAAGGTCAAGATTTACCCTTGAGTATTATAATTTATCTGTGTTTTTTTTGTTTACATAAGTGTTTTTATGAAACAAAGTATAGATTGGATTGTTTTTGGCTTTATTTTAAAATAATGAGTTGACATCTCATAATGCTTAACATCAGAAATTTTAGTCAGGATGTGGTTTTAAAAAAATCCATTGAAATCCAAACTTAAGGATTATTATAAAATTGTTTAATCTGGTTTAAACTTTTTTTTTTTAATTCTTAATAATTCATACTTTCATGACTTTGGCAGGGATATTTTCAACCAGTTCTTTGTATATTGTAAATATTATCACATTTTATTGGATTTTTTTTTTATCCACATCCTTCCACTGTTTACAAAATAATTTTTAATGATGACCCCATGCCTTTGATTTTTGTCTATGCTAGTTGTGCTTCAACTAATCCTGTGTTTTGTTTCTCCTTGCTTCCTGCAGAAAACCAATTCCCATCAATACCAAGTAGTCCATCGCCTACAGCCTTAAAATCAGAACCAAACGGAAATAATACTAGTAAGTTTAAATATAACTACTGCTGTGTCTTCTGAAAAGGAATATTAACAAAACATACATATCCGTTTCTTGTATAGGCTGTTTGAAACCTGTGTCTGTTCTTACTACAACAGTTAAGTTTTATTTAAAAAAAAATCATGTGAACATTTTTGAACTTTATGTTGAATATAAAACCTTCACACAAAGAAATACTTTTGGAAATGGCAAAATAAAAAGCGAAATATTTAGTCAAAATGAGTCTTTCATTCTTGGGAGTTGCAAAACTTGTGTACTATGTAATTATCAATGGAACTAATAAAAAAACTTTTATTATATTAAAATCAGTGTTTTATGGAATTCTGTCAATTCATATACCATTCATTTCTGACTAGTATCATTGCACCATTGGATGAAAAAAACTAACATTTTCCTATGAAAACCTAAGTTTAGTTGCTGTACTTCATAGTTCATAGACAACTTTGGATGCTTTGAATGTTCATAGATATTTTATTTAAGAATAATGTTTGGATTGTGGGTGGTTGGTGGGAGCTTCCTGTTGCACAGTGCTCTACAAGCCAAGGGGCATCAGGAAGCTGATTTGTTGTGGCCTCCTGTAAATGTGCTGTGGTGTCTAGTGTGTTGCCAGAATTTCTAAAGTTTAGGATGGTTTCCTCAACCATTGGGCTGCACACCGCCATATGAGTGTATTTATTTACCTTTCGTAAAACCCCTAGCAAACAAATAAAGAAACTGTTGATTTTTTTCCAGAACGGAGGAATACTGGTAGAGGTCGTCGTCAAAATAATCCATCTCCAGGGCCCGAGTCTGACTTAGAAAGAGTATTTGTTTGGGACCTAGATGAAACTATAATTATATTCCACTCTTTATTAACCGGCACATATGCTCAAAGATATGGCAAGGTAAGTTATTTTGTCAATTTTTTGATGGTCCTCCATTTATTTATTTTTAAGACAACAAATTTGTATATCTTTAAAATAATGGGAGAAAAAAACAAACTTAAAACTGCTGTTGCCGTTGCTTTCCATAGACAAACTGCCCGACAGACTCATTTCTCTGTAGGCAAAACACTAGAGAAGTCATTTTTCTCTCACTTATATCACATCCTTTTTGTATTGATTTTTTTTTTAGTATTAAAAAAATCTAGCTTTGGCAATATTATGATAATTTACATGTATGTGTCTGTTCATAGACAAGAATATGATTTTTCTATAAACCTTTTATTAAATTTATGCTCTCAAAGGAGACTTTTATTATTGTAAAATTCTCAGTGGTAGCATTATGGCTAAATGTTCCTTATCTCAGAGTGAAGTAAACATTTGTATGAAATCCTTGATCTGTGTTCAATCAAATTTGGTATTAAATCCTTGATGATTTAGTAAATTGGATTCTCTCTTGTCTTGGACAGCAAACTGGGTAATGTCAGTGTTTCTTGTAGGCAAAGAACTCATGAAAATATTAGAATAGTTGATGAAAAAAGGTTAGCGAGTTGATCTGGATTTGGGCTATGGCACCTCCAATTTACCTGATTGGTTTTGAAAGCGTGGCCCATCTAATCTGATTGAATAGGTTGAGGTTATACATCAAGTCCAAATCTCTATCGCTGTTTTTCTCAGAACTAAGCTCACATCAATTGCTTCGCCAGCTCTGTCATTGGCTATAAATCCTCTGGGGAGTTAGGAATGGTGGGCCTGCACTGTGGGGAATTAATTCAATGCAAACTCGCTCTAATTGGTTTTGATGTCAGATCCCAAAAAGCGCTGGAAGTTTGGAACTGGCATGATGGGGCTTTTCATATTTGATTAGTCCAGCACAAGGCAGTTTCTCGAGGTTTTCTCCCTGAACTAGGCCACTTACCATCACTAGCAATCCATCAAACCTAACTCACTTTTTGTCACAAGGCATCTTTTAAAAATTTCCTCCTGATGGGTTTTACAGATTGTTGTTAGAACGTGTCCTCGGCCTTAAAATTCCACATGACATTCACATGACTCTCATTACTGCAGTCAACATTTCTAACAAGACAAATCTACATGGTAAAAACATGTGCTTTTGTTTTCCTTACATCTCTAAGTGAGATAGGCAGAAGTGGAAGAGAACTTCCTTTTTAGTTTACTCTGGCATCAGTTATCCCATTAGCTCCGGCTAAATGATTCAGATAAAGATGTTAACATCGTTCCGCTTGGCACAAAAATTTCCCTGTAAAAAAAAAACTGTATATGCATCCAAGTGCAGTTAAACTGTGATTCTCTTATTAACAAACTTGTTTTATTTCAAACAAAGTAATTTTATTGAATAAGTTGACCTAAGAATGTAACTGCATAAGTATCAAGAGTCAAATTAAGTTAAATAATATAACATTTTCAAATAGGACATACTATTTAGACGAAGATACTAGTGAAAACCAGTGCTATATCTGATTTATTCTGTATTTGAATAATAAAATATATGTTAAGTTTTGTTAGCATGTTAAAAAATAAATTAAGAAAGTCTGTTTTATTAAAA
>JAVFBZ010206477.1:90284-102247 GCA_032466195.1 Katharina tunicata
TGTTCAGTCTATGTGTCCGTTAAATCTTCTTCAAAAGTATGTTCTTATAGAAATGGTAAATTGTTAGTCTATGTGTCCGTTAAATCTTCTCTAAAAGTATGTTCTTATAGAAATGGTCAACTGTTCAGTCTATGTGTCTGTTAAATCTTCTCTAAAAGTATGTTCTTATAGAAATGGTCAATTGTTCAGTCTATGTGTCTGTTAAATCTTCTCTAAAAGTATGTTCTTAGAGAAATGGTCAATTGTTCAGTCTATGTGTCTGTTAAATCTTCTTTAAAAGTATGTTCTTATAAAAATGGTCAATTGTTCAGTCTATGTGTCTTTTAAATCTTCTTTAAAAGTAGGTTCTTATAGAAATGATCAATTGTTCAGTCTATGTGTCTGTTAAATCTTCTCTAAAAGTATGTTCTTATAGAAATGATAAATTGTTCAGTCTACATGTATGTGTCTGTTAAATCTTCTTTAAAAATATGTTCTTATAGAAATGGTCAATTGTTGTGTCCGTTAAATCTTCTTTAAAAGTATGTTCTTATAGAAATGGTCAATTGTTAGTTTATGTGTCTGTTAAATCTTCTCTAAAAGTATGTTCTTATAGAAATGGTCAATTATTAGTCTATGTGTCTGTTAAATCTTCTCTAAAAGTATGCTCTTATAGAAATGGTCAATGTCTAATGTTCAATCTTTGTGTCCTTAAGTCTTCTTAAGAAGTCTGGGGCTGAGGTTAAAAAGTCCTTGAGTCTACTCAAGGGCTGATTCCGTGCTCAGCAGAGTCATACCCGTGCTCAAAATTGAAGATTATAAAAAAAAAGTTGAGGACGCCTACCGTGCTCAACGGAGTACTAGAGCGATTGATTCTTGAGCATGGTAGACCATACTCAACGAGAAAATTCATTTGAATACGGCTTTTAATGCATTTTTACATACACTTTTCAATTCGATTTTGAAAATCAGTCCTTTATTTTGAGCCAAACTTGTTTTCCGTGATATGAAAAAATGCTTTCGAAGCAGCAGAAAAAAACAATGTAACGTCTTTGTACCTCATACACTGAAGAGCTCCACAAGCGGCTGAAATCTGCGTTGATTTTGTACTCAGCTGAGTGCGTGCTCAACATATTTTATAACCACACATTTTGAGCACAATTTGGGGGACTACGATCTCAAGAGTTGAGCACAGACTCCGACTTGATTATACTCAAGTTTTTATAACCTCGGCCCCTGTTCTTATATGAATGATAAATGTATAATGTATGTGTCTGTTAAATCTTCTTATATTCAGATGTGTGGTGTAAAACACAAATCAACCAATCTCTCTTAAATTCTGTTCTAGATTAAAGGGATGGTTGCAAGAACATACATGTATACTGATCTGGAAACAGTTTTGGTCTCTAATAAAAATGATAGATGTCTAATAGTGAGGGGTTTGAGAGAGTGTTTAGATTTGTTTGAGAGAGGGTGTGACATATAATGGTTTGATGGGGCCAGGCTATTTTGTGGAAGCTGCTCAGAGTTGTTGTAAGAATGGTAGAGTGTTTGTCATCAGGCGACTGATAACACTGATAAGGGCCCTCATGTTAGGGGGAAAGCTGTCAGCCCTGGTATTCCTCAGACATTTCATTTACACTTGTTTATAGCATTGCTCCCTTGATGCCCTAATACCCCCTCCCTAATCCAAAACTTCCCCTCCCTTTCTCTTCTCATTTCACAGCATCCTGATAACACCTAAACAGTTCCAAGTAATTGCTCACACATTTACAGATTCTCTGGTTTCCCAAAATAGATTCTTTTGCCACTTCATAAATAATTATCTTTGATAGATTTTCACTCTTTTTATCAGGGCTTGTCAGGTTTTACAAACAAGCCTGCTCTCCTACATAGGGTGGGAATGACTTTGTTATACACTTATGTCATCGTAATATGTCTTCATGTGACATCTGAATTAAACACATTGATCTGTTTCCCATGTTGCATAGTTTTCGCTATAAGAAATTTATACTGAAACCTCAATGGTGATTGTTGTTTTAAATTTAAAAATCATGTTTAAGTTCATGATTCAATGATTTCCCATCAGAAAACTAATCATTGGATAATTTATTCCTTCAAATACTGCAAAGACAAACGTTTAAAACAAGTACAAGAAATTAACAGGCTCCAGTAAAATTTTGCTTATCTTTTGATTTGCCTGCCTGAATGACATGGCGGTTTTCGTCAACAACTGTTGTGCGATGTATCAAAGATATTATTATTTTGAAACAAATTATAATTATTAACACTTGTCAAAACTATTTTTTTTTATAAACCTGGGCTTTTAGATTGTTATGCATTGAATAGTCCAACTAGAAATGATGAGGGTTGGGAGTGACTTCATGTCAATATTCCCACAGTAGATTTATGAAGGTGGTGGACACAGGAGTCTGGTCTGTATCCCTGGTGGTTTGTTTATTTATGTTTGTCTGGACAGTTACAGAATTGGTGTCTGCTGGCCCTTCATGAGAACTGCCCTTTTTGACTACTCAATCTGACCAAACAAGCCCCCCCCCCCCCCCTTTTCTTATCGCCTCATGTTAAGGAAGAACGCTTATCTCATCCATTTTAACAAAACTAAAAACAATAATACACAAGGTTATTTCCTCTAATCTTTCAAGCAAATAGCAAAAAAAACAACGAAATACTCATGAGTATGACGTTAACCCTATCATGATTTGGAAGCCGTTGTAAAGTCAACCATAATAAAACAAGTAATAAAAGTTAATAACCCTAGATAGCACAGATATATTAAACTTAACATTAAATTTTGTTAAGGATGACAGCTTCTTGGTTATACAGCAATAATGCTTTGATAATTTTCAAACAATTACAGCTCATTGTCCATTTCCTAAAGGAAGCGAACGGATAATAATGAAAACAAATTTCCAGGAAGCCACAAATTAATGTTACACAGATATAACTTTCTTCAGGATGCCAACCATACTGTCAGAATTAATGGAGTGTATTTGAAGCACTGCTCCAGTTTAGGGTTAGTGGGCAATGGGGCTCTTCCAGAAATTGGGAGCTTCCAACAGATAACAAATCAGTGGACTGTTAGAAGCGTTGAAAAGGACAAGCAGCTAATCTGGCAGAATAATAGGCATAAGGTGAAGGCAAAGAGGCTTTGTCACTTCAGCCTTGCTGGGAGAAGAACAAGTGGCAGACTGTGTTCTTATCTGATTCAATGAAGCTGGTCTAATTGATTGAGTTGTAGAAATAATGGACCTTGATAAACCAACAATTAGTTCAGAGTCTGTACACTTAATGGTTATTGATTTTTCCCTGTGCTAGCTTCTTTAGTGGGAAGGTTTGTCGTGGTGGTTCTGTGCATGGTGACAGATGGGCCTGGGCTAGAGAAGAGAGTGAGTGAAAGAGAGAGGCAGAACGATTGCCTGTCAATGCTTTACCCAACGCATCCTGTCACTCAACAAAAACAGATTATCAACCAACAGCTTCTCATATCCTATAGCCCTGCTATCACTAAGAATATAACCACAAGCCTAGTCCTGCAGCCCTACTCTAACTTAATAACCAATGAATGATATCAAACTGCTTCACATCATCAAATATATTGCAACTCCTCAATACCAGTGGGTCTGAGAGTATGATGTAGATATAAAATATCACAAAACATTTTTGTTCTTAAAAAATTGTAGCTCTCAGGAAAAGTAAGCATGCATAATGCATTTGTGAGTTCTTATCCATAAAGTACTCAATGGAAATTAGTTTCTCTTATAAATAAATCGGTTAGGAAATCTGGACAAATGTGAAAGTAGCCTTTTTTTGTGTGGTTAGTTTGCTTGTCCTGGTGATAGCATTATCCTCTGGCTGATTGTGCATGGTTAAAGAGACTTGTAAACAAGAGAAATGGCTAAGTGATAGGGACATTTGTCTGAGACTTGTCCCCAAAGGTAGCAACTCAGATACCATCAGATCCTCCCTGGAGGAGGTGGGTTAATTGGGCAGGAGCCAATCCTTGGACAGTTGTGACCCTGGGCAATGAGATTCCCATCAAAACCTGTCATTGACGACTTGGCTGTCTAACCACCGGGGTAATAGAGTTTCACTTTGTTAAAAGGTGCCTGCAAAATGATCAAGTTAAAATTTGGTTGGGACTTGGGGACCTGTCTTCAAGGCAGAGATTTGCATGATTTGACAGTTCCCTTCAGCTGGGTCAGGGAAGGGCCAAAAGGTGCCGAGAGATCGACACAGTGAGAGAGACGCTCAGAGAAAGTGTCTTCAAACTGCCACGCAGTCTGGTCACGTTTTGGAAAATCTTTGTCAGTATTTTCATCACACATCTTGTCAATCAGTTGCGCTCCACTCTTGCTGTTTGCGTTGTTATCTTTGTGTTAATACAGTGTTATTTGGAACTACTGCAATCTGGGTGTGCCTAACCAGTCACTGATAGGCCAAACTCATCCGACTGTCCTCCACATGTCTTCCTGGGGCTATCTGGCATCAGACATCCGCAGTCACTTATTTTACACCAATTGGCTTTATTATGTCCAATGGTTTACCATTAACTCGTCATTTTCCAAACCATTTCATCTGGACAGTTATAATACAACCTGTATAAATCATATAAATGTAAGAATATGTAGGGAAGAAAATAGTCTTCTGCATGACAAGAGGAGAAGCCTAAACCAACAGTAAACAAGTCAAATATTATTAAAAGTAGTCCTTTAAATCTGTGTATTAAATATTGATATTGTCATCAAACAATAAATTACAGGTATCTAAAAAGGTAAAAAAAATATTTCCTCATTAAACAATAAATTACAGGTATCTAAAAAGGTAAAAAAATATTTCAGCATTACTGAAATGTCCCTACACCTCTCAATGACTGTATGTACAAACCATGTTTTTTGCACATGCCTCTCTGAGGTCTCTCTCATATATATACTAAAGATCGCCATAATTACTCTGGGTATACATGTAGATGCATGGAAATGTCTGTTCACAAAATGAGTTGGCCCTTTGTTTCGGGGTGCTTTTTCACCCTTTTCTTTTATAAATTGAAGTACGTGCATGATGCTATCCGACTATCAACTAATTTATCCTTGAGTATATATTGATTTTTTTCTTACTTCATATTAAAATTAATGTATGTGAAATCTTCAAGGGAAACTTTTGATCTTGTCACTGACAAGGTTTTTTTATTTTTTCTCTGTTGACAGGACCCTCCCTCGTCAGTCTCATTGGGTTTAGGAATGGAGGAGATGATATTCAAAGTAGCTGACACACATCTTTTCTTTAATGATTTAGAGGTGAGTGATTTGATGTTGTTTTAATACATTGTGATGCTTGATGCCTTTAAGGCAGCCTTGGCTTACTACCAGATGGCCCTGTTTTGGGGGCAAATCCCCTTTTTAAATGCCGAAATGGGACATATTGTTATGGCCTGTTCCCGTAAGCTTGTCATCACTGAGAAGCCTTCATTTTTCAACTAATTTTTCCAAGATAAAGCACGAAAATCGCTCAAACAGGTTCACATTTCGATCACCTTAGAGAAAGGTCAAGCTCACTGTTACTACATATATAATAGTTTTTTTTTTCACATTATATTTAAATCACTTTTTCCACGGATTTTGATGAGATTTTGACGGTCACTATTAGTAGACATTTTAAAAATATTTTCTTTTGCTTGCTTTAGCCGTTCGATTTTGAGAATTCTGACAATAAATAGCCACAAAGCACTTATGTAATCTGGTTCAATTTCAACATGGAACACACTGTATGAATAAATGTGTGGATGGTTGGACAGGATCATCCTATGCCATGGTGCTCTCTGAGTTAAGGGGCATCATGAAGTAGATTTGTTGTGGTATGCTTTTTTATCTTGTAAATATACCGTAGTGTCTTTTGTGTTGCCATTGTCGTTCAGGGTGGTTTCCTTCAATTGGGCTAGTACATGTTAGTGAAATTTCCTTAAGCCTTGCCTAAAACCTCAAGGGCTAAAAACACAACTTGGTTGTGTCATATAACAAGCTGTATTTTACATGTACTCCTAAAAAAGAACTATTCATCTGTGAAGTTTTAGAAATTACAATAAGTTCAGGCTTCTGTAAAAAATCCTTTTCCATCACTTTCTCAAATATTTTCAATAAACAAATATATATTTTCTTACAAGTCCTTTAAAAAATTTACGATTTGCATTCATCAAGACAGTGACAAGCACAAATCTGTAATTTAGCTTAACGGAATACCCGCGATTAAAATACCTATACAATAAATAAATGAGTCTAATTCCAGCCATGTTATATTTTTTATCTTGCTTTCATAACTACAAAAAAGAAGCGATATGCGAAATGTATAATGTTTAGTTATGTTAGCTGAACAAGTTTGAGTCTGTTACAGTTTGTATGTCGTCATGCTTCTCACGGCTACATTTATGAACCATTGTGAAGAAAATAAAGGACTGTGTAATAAAAAAAGTAGATCAATTCTATAAAGGGTCGATCCATGAATTATGTGGCACCCTCGCTGTGAAAACTGCTGAGAAGTTGACTGAATTCTCTGTCATGGTCCCGAAGAAATGTGACTAGCATTAAGGGATTGCTAATTGACTGAGGGGTTCTCCAAAGGATTTGCATTGTAGGGAGCAGGTTTTCTGGTTTGGGCCTGCAGAGTTGTGTTTACCCTCTAGCGCCAGCCAGTCTGCTGCGTCTCAGTCTAAACCGCTGGGCCTCAGACTACTGCTAGGCTCCCGCCACTATAAACAAACACCTCAACAAACAGCAGTGGGCTTAGCTACAGTAAAACCCTGTCAGTCTGCTTTATGGACTCCCGCTCTCTTCACTATAGTCTGTTTGAACATGGTTCAGAGGGGCCAGCTTCGGCTTTTGTTGAATTACTGTTGTATCAGACAAGACATGGTTAACACCGGGTCAAAGTACCATATTGCTATAGAATGAGACAGGAAAATCCTTCTATTCAAGGGTTACTGTTAATATTTCATCCCCCTCTCAAACTGCATTTGTCAGAGTGCAGTTAGCTTTTTTTATCGACTCTAGGGAAATGACAACCGACAAGTATCGATAACTGCTATTTTATTCTTTTTACCTGTGTTATTCCGGGGCTTCTTATCAATAAACCAAGCTATTTGGCTGGAATTCTTTTGCGGTTAATCCAATAAATAAATAGTTTATAAGAACCCTTGACAGAGTGGCAGGCAGTAGCTTAACAAACTAAGTTTATTATTGTTGGAAATTTATTTCCCATACAGTACATCTTAAGACCTTTTTTTGAAGCATTAAACGGTTAAAACAAAAAAGTTTATTCTCTACTACCAGAGAAGATTTTTTTCCCCATTTAAATGGTTTAAGTTAAAAGTAAAAAAAATAAAAATTTGTTTGTCCATGTTAATATTGTTTATAAGTGATATGAATTTAAGGGTATAGCAGTTTAAACATGAAGGTCAAACAAGTCTCTTGTACATTGTTTTTTAGTCTTCTTAGTACATATTTATTTGGTTGATGTTTATAATATCACACATAATGGTAAAAAAAAGCGATGAACTGCTCTCTCCACACAAGTATTAATATTAACATATAAGACAGATATATATATATCGACATGTAGAACATGATTATTTACAGTTTTAATTAGTCAATATCCCTGTGCCAGTGTTATTACTCTTTACAAAAATATATACATTTTTCAAATGTTGAAATAAAGAGCAACTCCATCTGTGAATGAAATCTGATCACTTAATATGTGTTATTAAAAATAAATAAATAAATAAAGAGTATTGAATATATGAATAGTAAGATTCTAATTATGTATATTTTATAGAACCTGATACGCTGGGAAACAACCTGCTTACATACATGTAGTGTTTATAGGTGGTGCTATTGACACACAGGTTACATATGATTCCAATTACTACTATCATTGGCTGGCACAGCTGATTAGTGTGACCCCCTTAAAGGACCAGTTTGTTTTGACAAGGTCCTGTAAATCTCCAATAAGAGAGGCTCTAACTATAACATATGGGACCTGGGCTGAGAAATTTTCAACTCCACTGAGCGTGAAAAAGCCAGTTAATTAAAGAAAGATTTTCTTAACAAATTTTACTGCTGAAATACTAACATTGGGGCAATATTGGATACAGTTTACACTATCACTATCCATCTACCGCTTATTATTTGTATATGTTTAGCAGGTAATAAACATTTAACAAAAGATATATGCATAGTAAACAACTAGTGGGCAATGTAATTATTATATCAAATTATAATGATGTCAGGTAATTTATCTTTTTACTATACATGTTTATGTTTATACTTTATAAGAAATAATTTGCTTTTTCTCCAGGAATGTGATCAAGTTCATATAGACGATGTATCATCAGATGATAATGGACAAGACTTGAAGTAAGAATACACAGTTTGGATATTATTGACAAACAAAACTTGAGGTTTTAAACAGAGAGTGTCTTTGAATACAGTATATACATGTAGCTGTAAGAATTTAATGGTTGGTTTGCGGCTGCCCCAGTTGCCATTTTAAACAGATAAAAATTTGAAGTTTATTCTATTAACCACCCCTGGAAAACCATGTGACCATACGACCCACGGTCGCGTGAAATCTTGCCTCTGGCGAGAAATTTCAATTTTCAATATTTTTTTTTTTTTTATTGTTTTATAACCCAGACCGAAAAAAGTTGAATTATCGCTTGAAATCTTACGGGCCGTATTTAACGTATGTAGGATCTGGCGAGAAATGTGTATATTGAAAATTTGTGGTCGAGAGAAATTTTCCAGGGGTGCTATTAACATGATATGTATTGTATTAAACTATTACAATGCACAGTGAAATTATGTGTACAAGTTTAAACTGATTTAACAATTTTTGCATTAAACTGGTACATGTTACAGAGCATTGACTTGACTGAGGTGTCCTTGTAACTCATCGCTAAATAAAGTTTGTGTTAAAATTTTACTGATTAGTTAACTTGGTTTATGATCTGGCATTGTGCATTAAAACTCGTTGACAAAGCATTGATTTTATTGCTAGCATTACTATCTTGTGTTTTAGCACGTACAATTTTGCCACGGATGGATTTCATGCCGCAGCTAACAACACCAACTTGTGCCTAGCAACCGGAGTTCGTGGAGGAGTCGATTGGATGAGGAAGTTGGCCTTCAGGTATCGACGTATTAAGGAGATTTACAATAGCTATAGGACCAATGTAGGAGGTAGGTCCAATATAACAGAGAATTGCTTATCAGTATTCTTTCTTCTGGCCATTTTCAAAGGGATGGAGCAATTCAATTGCATCTATAATTCAGCTGACATTGTGTCTGTCAACTAAGAATATATTAATCTGTCTATTTTGATATCAAGTTGATTTTGATAAACACTTCTGGGACAATTTTCCTCTTATATTCTGCAATTTTATCAAGAAAGCTGTTTCAAACCTTTGTATTTCATTATTATTTGTCAGCCATTTCCAGAAAAGCCACTTAACTTTTATGTGTGACGGAAAAACTTAGAATGTTCTATTCCCACTATATGAGAACACTTTTATATAACCAAATATTCAACACCTGTTTTGTAGGTTTATTAGGAACCCAGAAACGAGATCAGTGGGGACAGCTACGACAAGAAATAGAAAGTCTCACAGACAACTGGTTAACATTGGCTTTAAAATCACTTTCCATCATCAACTCTAGGTAGGTTTATCGTCAAGATACAAAATAAAAATAAATAAACAAAATTGTTTATGTACATTCAGTTGGGAATTGAACAAATGTTCCCATACCCAGTACAACAGTAATGTACCTTGGAAAAAGGAAACTCATTTTGACTGAATATTTCGGCTTAAGTATGCCATCCAACTCTATGCGCCATCATTAGAGTGAAATAACCTTAAGTACGGCGTAAAACCAAATTAAAAAAACATTGTATCAGAGAAGCCTTACTATGCTTAAAAATGTTAAGGAAGGAACAAGGAAGAAAATTATTGAATATTTCCTATTGTTATATAGCAAGGTTTAGACATGTGCAATGGAAATCTAGTATTCGAGGACAATATTTTGTTAATCACCCCTAGTAATCGAAAGGAGAATAGTTTGAATAGAATGTAATTTTGTTATAAACAGATTTAGCATTCGAAAGGGGACATCATGCAGTCATAAAAAGCCATATTCCATAATTGAATTTTCTGGTGGTGTTTTGTTCAGTTTGGAAGAAATGACGATCCACCATTATAATCAGGCAGATTTAGCTTTGTAAATGGAATCAAGAGAAGAAAATGATTTACTCTTATGAAAAAGACAGCTTACAATCATGTTTTGTATAAAAGCTCCCCAGATTGTTGTTGTCAATAGATTGTGTGTGTCATGCGCAATTATCAGAAATTAATTAGTTGGAAATAATTGTTGAATAAATCAGAAGGGAAATAATTATCTTAGGAGTTGTAATTTCCACGTAATTATTTTTCTAATCCCGGAAGTGTGCGTAGATCAAAATTGATAGAATTTATAAAAAAATACTACCTCAAACAAAAGGCTCTTATCAAATATGATCATCAACCATAAATCCATTGGCATATATCACCACAACCATTGTGTGTTAATATACACGTTTGGTATTTAGAGCAAAGTGTGCGTTGTTTAGCCTAGAAAATCCGGGAAATGGTTTTAAGAGACACAAATTGGTGACAATCTTTATTGGCTAACAAAAGCAGACTCTGTCTGATTCAACCAACCCTAAGTCCCACTGTTTGTCTGGTTCCCATAGTAACAAGGTCAGCTTAGACCAATAGATACTCCATTTTGATTGGTTCAATAACAATAACATTCATGTCATTGTAAAGTACAATGCGACAGCATCACATTATAATTACTCATTTGATTATGACAAATGAATGTGCAAAAAAATAAAAAACGAAACAGCTAGCCGATTTAGATATTTTTCCAGATATATAAACTGTGTTGAATTTTTTTAATATTAATTTGACCTGAACACATTGAAGATTGTTCACTCATTAAAGTCATTTTGTTCAGGTAGTTAACAATGGGTTTCTGGGTCCTTATAGTATCTGACTGGAGGGGCATCAGGAAGCTGATATGTTGTGGTGACCTGTCTGGCTTGTTAACAGTGGTGTAGAGAGAGTGGTTTCCTTCACTCATTGGGTTAATGTGCCGTCATGAGTGAAATAACCATAAGTACAGCATCAAGCAAACAAATTATGTAACAGAAATTATTATTTCATCTTCATGAAGTCTTTGTTTGTTGTGTAAAAAAATTTACCTGGGCGGAGAAACTTGTGAGTGTGCAACAAATGGTTTCATCTGCCTTTTCTCTCAAACACTGGTAATGCAAAATTGTCGTGTTACTTATCAATTTTTGCTCGTCTTACTTATAGTGATAAACTGGATGTTGTTGTTGTTGTAGGTCTAACTGTGTCAATGTCCTAGTCACCACGACACAGCTTGTGCCAGCTCTGGCTAAAGTTTTACTCTACGGACTAGGCGGAGTCTTCTCAATAGAGAATGTCTACAGTGCCACAAAAATAGGTAAGTCTCGTTTCCCTGCTATGAAAAGTCAATGTTATGGTTAGTCTTTTGTTCAAGGGGATCTAAAACTCTTGTGCCTTTCTTTGTGGTGGCTTGAGAAGATTATTTATGGGTTAATTTCACATGCAAAAAAAGTGTTGCAAACACATGTAGAATCAGGTTTGTGAAGTTAAGAATAGTATTTAACATAGAATTATGCAGACCAATTGAAATACCATAAATATTGCAAAGAAGCGCGACTTAAGAGTCTGTTATTTGTAAATAATATAGTCTTCCTTGATTGTTTTATTCCCATGTATTATATAAAGAGATTTTAATGACAGTCCGGGATACACGGCTATGTATCAGCTCGAGTTGGCTGAGGTCGGACTGCAGTATCAATCGAGCTCGAAGAGCAAGATTGATACGCAG
>JAVFBZ010206478.1:0-16781 GCA_032466195.1 Katharina tunicata
GTAACTACCATGACAATACAATGCCTCCAGTACTGGTCGCTATGGTATTTACGTTGAACGTAGCCTAAGATCGCCTTGTGAAACGGGCCCCACTGTATCGTTATTAGTCTACTATATACGTAACCCATATGACTAATCTGCATGATCTACTTCGAAGACATTCTTGAAAAGATAGCTTTATAGCTTTATTCCTCCATGCACCAAAACAATAATTAAAGCACATTCTCGTGGTTACGCACTCACAGTATATAGGACTAATGCATTCAGGTTTTTAAAAAAATTAGAAAAGCTTGACAAGAACATAAACGACACTTGCGAGCATAACAAAACGCGCGTTTTGAGAGGGGCACTTAGTGTGTAAATGCCGACCTTTGTAACTGAGAGGTTGGGGCCAGCTCGAGGAATTCCATTCTCACGGTTTCATTGATTTATCCGGTAACGGGGACACCTCCTTAGGATATCCCTGTAAGTCTGCTGCTAAAATTAAACAGACAGTATCTAAATATAGCATCAACAGCCACAGAATCGAGCAGACAAAACAGACAGGCTCTCATCTGGGGCTATTAATAATAACGATTTGTAGGCCTGACAAGAGAAAAGATTGACTGAGCTGTGACCTTCACTTTCGGCGTGTTCGAAAACATTGGCGAACTGCCAGAGACTCTTTCATCGCGTATTGTACACGGATTAAAAAAAAATCCGTAACAGTTCATGGTAGTCTTGGGAAATGAATATGGTACACTGACCTGGTTTATATTGGCAGTTTATCTAATTTCCGGATGGCACGGTCTTGGTATACAATGTACTTTAGAGCTTCATTACAAATCATTGACAATCTGACCGACATCGGTGTTTTCAGCGTACTATATGGAGGTCAACAAACGTGAAATGCCAGTCCATTGATTAATCTGGTATATCTTTAGCTTCAATTTAATCGGAAGTCCTGATTACGCGTCGTTTTACTCTACGCACCACGAGCGCAGCCACCAGATATTCTTTCTATAGAATGACGTAAAGGCCCTTTATATAATATGTAATTAAAGCTTTTAAAGCAATGTCTTCCACATACGACTTCTGTCCAGTTTCAAATTTTGTTTTAGTTTCCAAATGTACGTTTATTGCTGTCCAAATTGTTAATATACCTATGCCTTTACCGTTTAGCTTTCAAATGGGAGCACCTTGTTGCCGTCTTGTAGCATTTAGATTTCCAGGAAACAAATTGCAAAAATGGTTTTGGGTTGTAGAACTATATAGGGACAGTTTATATCCATTTATTTATACATCGATAATTCACGCCATCCCGCCTTATATATTTCACTTCAATAACAATCGGCTAAACCTCGCGTAATTTTCGTGTCATCACTAAGCTCGGCCGAGATAGATGTATGAAAATGCCTTATCATCTTACATTTTGTTCGCCTGAAGCCTATTTACTGCAATATGTACAACAAACACATTTACAAACGGTGTCACGGAGCGAAATTCATATAGGTCTTTAAAATACGCAAAGTTTCATTAAGGAGTAAGATGTGTGCTGAAGACAAAACAGAATAGAAATCGGGGATTCTGTGTCTACGTTGGCAGTTACCGATGTGCACAGGTATGAAAAAGTTCTTGCCAAAATGACGACGATCGTATCACATCCACGTTGATGTGCGCAGTTCATCCAAGGATTTCCGAGTGCTTCAAAAATTGTGTCATGATGTCCATGTAAGCTTTAATACCAAATAAAAAAAAATAGAAAATAAATTTAATATATTGAACTTTTTTTCTGGGTGTACCTCATACCGACAGGTATATTTCAAATGGGTTTTTACGCCATACTTAAGGATATTTCACTTATATATGACGGCGTGCCAGCCCAATGGGTGAAGGAAACCACCACAAGTGACACAGGCAACACCACAACAATCGGATTCCTGATGCCGTTTAGCTCCAGGGCACAAGAGGCTCCCACCCAACCACCCACTCTTTCAAATGGGAGGTAAGATAATGTGTATATTTTTAGGGATACATTTTAGATTTATTTGATTGGTGTTAAACGACAAATTTCACGACATTGCGTTGCCCCTGTATGGTGGACGACATTGTGTTGCCCCTGTATGGTGGACGACTTTGTGTTGCCCCTGTATGGTGGACGACATTGCGTTGCCCCTGTATGGTGGACGACATTGCGTTGCCTCCTGTATGGTGGACAACCGGTAAGACACCGTAAAAAAACAACAACACCTGCCGCCACCGAAAAACTTCCCTTATATACCTAATGGGCAATAATATTAAAGGGAAGGAACAAAAACACCCAACAAAGTTTTTTTTTAATTTATAGCCAAATTTTAACTAAACATATTACATTTTTTGTAGGATAGGGATTACTTGTTTTCCTGAAAGCCACTTGAATTGACTTACTCAAACTGTAAGTAAAATGTAGGTACATTTGTAAAGGTTCTGTTTTGCAAGCGTTAAATGTTGGGTAATTTCACTAATTTGAGTTCTTTTTTGTTTGCAAGAAATACGTAAAGAATCAAGGCACGACCAGTCCACCATACATTTTACTTACAGTAGTTCAATTTAACTTACTTTGAATGGAAAACGATAAATCCTACAAAAAATGTATTAGCAGTAACTTGGTAGAGAACTACTAGAGAGTGTTATTTGACTTCACCTTTAAAGGTCTACTAGTTGTCTAAAGATCGTGACTTATTAAGATAAAACAAATTCTGAACACAAGACTGCCTTCCTGTTCATGTTTGTATGTACATTTATTTGGAATAATCTTCCTCTGACATAATGGGTATAAAGCTTTGCATGAGTAATAGAAATATCAAAGTTATCAATGACAGTAAATAAACTACATAATGGGAACTACACACAACAATTTAGACACCCACGTGACCCACCATTCTGTAGTTATGATCAGCAATTGTTTTAAATACTGTAAACAAGTTCTTTTCATGTGGTTAGAAAATGAAAGAGAAACTTGTTGATTTTAAATGAATGACTTTGATCATACATCAAAGCCACAGAAATATAATATTTGGTCACAATGTGACCATTTTCGCTTTTATATCAAATGATATGGTCTACAAGACTACCCTCATATTACCTTTATACAAAATAACAGTATGAGGAGAATTGTCAATGTGATAATTTAAGCAATATTTTATAACATAATTTAGGTATCTGAGCATCATATTCTATGCGTAGGAGGTGCCTCTTTGAATTCAATTCACATCTAATACACTCTGTCACAACAGATCACACATATATTTAAAATATATTCCAAAAGACAGAATTGATTTTTGGGCAAACACGGCAGTTATCCAAAATTGTCATGAATTGAGAATTTAATTAAGTCAAAGTGATAGTCTACTATATCACTTTATTGTAGAGAAGTCAGATAAATTCTTTAGGGTTCAACAGTACTACAGCAACAACGGGAAGAAAAAGCTCTGTAACACAAATTGTACACTTGCCAGCAAGCACAGCAACTAGCAAGTTATACCCTATTTACAAAAACGCCAGTCTTAACAAAGGCCCGTCGACCAACAGTTCCAGCTATCCCTGTTTGCACTATGCCAATCAAATCACTTAATGAATTTTTAACAAGAACTCATGGTGCAAAATAAACCACAAAATATAAACAATGTGACGACGTCACCTCTTAATGTCACTAGTTCTATAAAATGATTCAGATGATGTAATATATGTAAAGATATAGATATATAGATATAATATATATGAATATATCTGGACCCCAAAATTCTTAGCTAGTATATTACATGGTATGGGGCTACCAGAACAACTATTATGGTAAAAATGTATAGAGCAGAAAGAGTCTGATGAAAACAATGGTGATCACACTGAAAACAATGACTGTACATAAATACTAAACTCTGCAGGTGCCTTCTCAGGATGACTGTGAGCATTCATACAAAACCTCAGCCAAGATTTGGGCGACATGTTGATCAAGAATTTGAGACATGACTAATGTTAACAGTCTACTCTGATGATGTACAAAGAGAGTCCTGTTTTCTGGCACTCGAGCCATATGAACTAGTGTTGAGGCTGCTCGACGCAACATATCTAAACTGGTGCCCATTGTTTCTGGATTGTCTCTAAGCATTTGAACCCCATGTGTATTTGCCACTTGAAGAGCGTTCTGCTCGGCCGTTTCCAGAAAGTCTATGAGCAGAGATATACAGGGATGCTGCATGGCAATAGCTCGTGCCGCACTACTGTGACCTTGTACAAGAGCTGCCAACAACACTATCGCAAACTCCTGTGTAACCTGCTGCTTTTTGTTGGCCAGCAGGTTAATCAGGTTACTGAATAGCTGTACTATACGACTAAAAGGGGGTGTCGCTAACATGAGATCCACGTTGGCCTCCTGGATACTCAGTTTGCACATGGTCTCTAGAACAAGTCTCTTGGGGGACAGGACGGAGGTGGATGGCATGGTGGGCAGGGGGTCCTGGGCACAGGCTGACGGGCACACAGCCCAGTGTAACAAACCATCCAGAATAGGTAAACATATTTCTTCTGGAAACTTGGACAGATTGAGCTTTCCAGATAAGTTAGCCAACGTGACCAGAGTGTTTTCTCGGAGAGCATTAAGACAGTCCCACCACCAGCTCTCGACACCATGAGTAAGGTCTACCAAATCCTCAGCTACCACAGAATCGTCATGATCTAACTTTGGTCGGTTCTTTGCTCGCGGGTTATGTGTGTGATTAAGCAACAAAAGTTTACCAAAGATGTAGAGAAGTCCAGCGTGCTTGGAAATCTCTATATCATTTCCTGGAATGAAGGACAAACTTCTGATAATGTTGGAAACACAGATACACCTACGACTGATCTCTTCCCTAGAACAGGACATTAGACAAAGAGCTGGCTCATCTCTCTGGTACGCCTCCTCTTCCAGGTCAGCACTCAAAGCACGTTTGAAACCACGGAGCAAATCTTTTGTATTCTCATTGCTGAAGAAACAAGCAAGATGAGGTTTATTGTCTATGTCCTTTTCTAGGATTTTGGCTGGACCATTTTCTGGGGTTTCTGATGTGTCTTTTGGAGATCCAGATTCGGTTAACTCCGCCTTGGCATCAGAAACCTTGTCGGACTCAAGAGATTTCAAAGATTCTTTTGAATCTATAACGACTTCCTTTTGTGATGGTGACTTTGCTTCACATTTTTCAGAATCTGTACTATTTTTGTTTTCACACGACTTGGTCTCTTCATCTTCCGTCTTTTCCTCCTCAGCATCCATTGGTTCAGATTTAATTGTTACTTTCATGTCATTTTTTAGGTTAACACTGTCGCAGACACAATTGTTTTTATCAGGATTAACTTTGTCATTAGTTTCAACAGTTGAGACTGTTGTTTTATCTGTTTCTAACACAGTCGTATTAACAGAATCATTATCTGTACTGCCAGTGTCTTTTGTTGAATCGATAGTTTTCGCACTACCAACAACTTTCTCCAATTCAACGCTTTGTTTACAAATGTTATTTTTTGTTAAATATTTGGAAAATAAGTTCTTTAGGACAGATAGGTTTTCATCACTTTCAAAATGTGTGGCTATATGTCGAGTGGTTTCCCCTCGACCCACTTTCCAGTGATTTTTACCACTAGTAAAACCCACAAAAGTGTCCCAGAGTTTTGTATCTGCCATAACACCAGCATCTTTCGAATTTTCCTCTATCTTAACCGTTTTACCTTGCCTTGTCACATGTGTGAAATTGTCCCACTTAAAGCTGTCAGTTTCTTCATTTAAATCTGGAATGATAAGTCTGGAGTCTGTGTCCGTCTCCTCAAAACTGGTGTCCATGTCAGATACCTCTTCGCCCTCGGAATCAGAACTCGCCCGCAACTTCTTATATGGCGAAGGCTGCTTTTTACAGTCATTACCTATCTCCAACTCATTGAAACATCCAAATATTTGGATGAGGCATTGTCTGAAATGTTCTATAAGGACTTCTAATAATCCAGGTAGATGTATCAACCCAAAGTAACCCACTGTGTTGTCGTCGTATAACATAACAGATAAGGTATCCAGAGCCCATGTGCTCTCTGCTAACATTCCAGACTTCAATGCCATCATTAGTCTCCAAGCCTCAACTGGACCTTTAACAGAAGAGAGAAATGAAACGTTATGATTTACATATCACGGTCTTGCTTTCAACATTTCAAAGTTACTTCACAAGTAAGCATTCAATGTTACTTAACAGGTAGACATTCAATGTTACTTCAGTGGGCGATTGGCAGGTGCTTTCTGTGCCCTGGTTCTCTGAGAGAAAAGGCATCAGAAAGCCAATTTGTTGTGGTGTCCAATTTTGAGTTGTCTTTTTCCCCGTGGGGGACTTGTGCCCTTGCCTGTTGCCAATGTTGTTGAGGGTGGTTTCCTTCACACATTGGGCTGGCATGCCGTCATATCGGAGAAATAACCTGAAGTAATGGTGTTAAATCAAAATCAAACAATCAATGCTACTTCAGAGAGGTGGAGATTTGTAGTACAAATTTTCATAGTTTGAGCTAAAATTCAACACAATTACACAAAGTAATGACCTCTAGAAATTCAGATAATCACATACACAAATGAACTGGAAATTGAAATAAACAAATATATTGTTTGAAATTCACCATAAACAAGACCACAGCTTACCCAGATCTTTAGTGTTGAGTTTCTTTCTTTTGGCAAGCAGGGGTTGTATGGCTTCAACACTGTCTGGTGGGAATATTATCTCTTTCCTTGCCAAGAAGTGAGCATTTGACATCATCCCTTGCTTCTACGGAAAAACAAAACAACTGTCAAGTTTTTGCTTCAACATGCTACTACATCTTTATAACTAAGGGTAATCAATTAATTTTTTTATCAGCATTTGTATAAGCACTTTGTTATTAATTTTTGTTGTTTGCAAGAAATTTACATCTCAGGATTTTTTTTCTTCAGTAAAAGCAAATATTAACAAATTACAGCAATAAATTTTGAAACAAAATTAGCAAATAATATCCTTTGTTCATAATAAATTTTTCTTGATTCAATGACTTGCTTCAACACATATTCTTGCTTTCAAGGTACTTTACGTTGTTTTATTTTTGCATCTACTTGTACTAAAAAGCACAGTTTAACCTACCCTAAATGCTCGACAAATTCGACCCCATTTACTACTTATAAAACTACATTTTATGCAAAGGGTAAAAGGTGTAGACATGCAATTTTTAAATGCTTATGAAGTTCAGACTTCAAATTACTACAAAATGTAAGTTTTAGTTCCATATTCACACTTAAACATTCAATAAATTACTTAAAGTTTGTGCCCTTAGAGGTCGAATTTGTTGAGGATTTAGGGTAACAACTATTGTTGAAACTCCTCCAAACTATACCCACATCTCTGTACCCATCAGTAACATTATTTTCCTGTTAACTAACCTGCATTTTCTGTGGTGACATGTATTTGTCCCTTTGCGGTGATCGTTGGTTAAACCGATATTGCATGCTCATGTTTGGATGATGGCCTGGTTGCATGGGTGAACCAGGGTAGGGTGAACCCGGGTGCTGGGGTGGGTAACGCGGCATCGGCGACCACTGGTTCATATCACGTCTGGAATCTAAGTAACAAAACAAAAAATAGTCCTTTAAGTTTCATTGAAAATTTAAGAGACACCTTTTTTTCTTTCAAAACCCAAACCATCACAAACACAAAGAAAAGGAAAGTGCTATACATTTGATCTCCACAAAAGGGAAAAAGGAAAGTCCCTCAAAAAACAAAATGCCTACAGAAAAAGAAGAAAAGGACAGTTAATACATGTAATAAACAACATCTCATCAGACAATACATAAAATGTCCGTCAAATAAAACCAAGTGGAATAGTGTGACTTAAATAAAACATACACAAAATATACTATAATTGTAGAGTTTTTGTAATGCTCTTATTCATTAGCTAATCATGGACAATCCTGTTAAATTAGTTTGCTTCCAGATACCAAAAACTTTCCAAGTTAGATTTGTTTGATTTAGATTTGATGAGTTAGATTTTGTTTTACGTCACTGATTTGACGGCATGCCAGCCCAATCGGTGAAGGAAACCACCATAAACGACGCTGACAACATGCAAGACAGGACAAAACATTTACATAACATTAACAAAACAGGACACCACAACAAATCGGCATCCTGTGCCCCTTAGCTCAGAGAGCACCAGAGCACAGGAGGCTTCCACCCAACTACCCGCTTTTCAAGTTAGACCATTCATTATAGATCACCAGTGATCAAGAAATAAGATGGCAACATTCATAGCATTATTAGATTGTGTAAGCAATACCTATAATTGACTATTAGTATGTGTTATATGCTATTTTCTTACCAAATTAACATTATATACAAGCTTGATTCATCGTAAAATTGGAATTTGATAATGTAAACCAACACCAGTTTTTTTTTTTTTGTCATTTAATGGACAGTTTGAAACAGTTGTGTTTCTCATACTTGAAATACCACAGAACCACAGACAGAAACATGGCATGGAAAGCATTATTTTACCTGAAAAAAACTGAAATGGCCTAACAGCTGACTGACTTCATACATTTGAAATCACATGAAAGCTTCTGTAGGGTTAACTTACGGTCACAACTACCCTAAATCCTCAACAAATTCGACCTCAAAGGGCACAAACTCTAATTAATTTATTAAATGTTTATGTGTGAATTTGGAACTAAAACTTACCTTTTCTGGTAATTTAAAGTCTGAACTTCATAAAAATTTCAAAATTGATTGTCTACACTTCTTACTCTTTGCATAACATGTAGTTTTATAAGTTGTAAAGGGGGTCGAATTTGTCGAGCATTTAGGGTAGATAACAGTCTCATATTGGACCCTTATAACATTTTCAAGGATAAAATTCAAGGTGTCAAAAAGATCTATGAAATCCTTTAATTTACTCGTAGTTACAAGTTGTTTGTTTGACTTTAATACATCAACTTATGCGTTGAATAGCAATTACATTGGGTGGGCCATCGTAGATAAGTTTAACAAAAATGTTTTCTATCCATTCCCATATATAGCTGTTTGAAAATGGTCTGTGACGACCATTCTCTTGTAACAATAGTTTCCTGTCCCGATACGCTGCATGTTTAGCAGGGATGTAAAGTTAAGCAAATGTAATTTGATTGATTGATTGGTGTATAATCGCTGTGCTCAACAGTATTTTACTTTACATATCCTAATATGATGGAGGCGTAATTCAATAGGGCATAGTCACACTATCAAAACTATAAAATGTGAAGTATTTTAATAACTAATCTATAATGTGTTCTGAATTTTAAACACATGTGCTATACATGTTAGTCTATATGTTTTAACCTAGGGAGCAAGCAAGCAAAACTATTCAGCCAAAACTTATCTAAGTTAGTCATATTATTTTGTTGTCCAGTCTTTGAACTCTAAACTGAATATATACATATATGATCAACTTAAACCTTGACAAAGCATGCAGATAACCGTTTACCCAACGTAAACCTTTAAATCAAACTGAAACACAATATTGGAGACCATAACGTTTTAGGGATTAAAAAAAAACGCCTTTAACCAATCACCTAATTATCATGGTTTAATTTCCCAAAGGTAGACTTACTTCTTTGCATGCATGAATTAATTTGTTAACCAATGGTTGGATGTTGTTAAATGCATATGTAAATTACGAACATTAATTAATAAATCATTGTTATTTATAAAGCTTCTACATTTCTTGAGCTTAAAATATATCTGCCAGTTTTTGCTTTGCTTGTCTGTTTGATGGGAGTTTTAAGGGGACAGGTCTTCGGTATGGTAGCTATGAATCTAAAAAAACTAAAACTTATGAATTTATCCAACAAGCCTTCAACAAAATAGTAGGTAGTACTTCAATAAGCAAAACAACCACATCACCAGACCAAGTTAAAAAGTGTATTGATATATGCAAACAAGTGCAACACAAAACCATGTTCTCTACATCAACCAAGAACACAGCACCCACCGGCCATAGGTCCGCTGCTTTCATGGTGTGGAGGTAGCATACTCTGTCTGTGAGGGCCATAACCTGAAGCCATGTGACTTTTTTCACCGTACATTGACGGCTGCTGGCAATAAGCTGCAGAATAAAAATTTAAAAGCACCGGATTTACAAACCTTGTTCAAATCTCATCTGCTTTTCTGTTTAATACGGGGATTTCTTTAGGTTACACATGTATGTCAGACAACTCTTCACATATGCATAAGATATTTTGGCATAAATTGCAAAAATGTTGACAAAACAAGTACCTTTGAAAATACAATTTTTGCATAAATGTAAAGCACTATCTTTTGTCCCAGCAAAATACATAATGAAGAGCAAGGCCAGTTTCATCAATTCTTGTGTAGAATCTATCATCATGTGCTTTTCATCTAGAAGCAAATTTGGCATGACTACTTGTAATTCAAATACAAGAACTGATTCATCTGATCAATGCTGAGATGACTTGTGAAACAGTGACTGATATCAAATAAATTTTTGACTAAAATTTAAACCTGAAGTTGCTCATGTTATTTGTGCATTTTGACAAAACACTCGAGTCTAGGTTGCTAAATTACATGAAAATAAGAATAGCCAAACACCGATTTTACTTGTTAAGCCATGATTCTTAAGTTACGTTTTTCCACAATAGTCAAAAACTTAAAGGAAATCAGTCCCTGGTCTAAAATAAATGAATGGAGTAGTCTTGACAATAGACAAGAGGGCAAAATCGTTAAGCTTAAAGCAGAGAGGTTAACCAAAGCCTTTGTTACCTGGTGGTACATTGTAGTCCCTCCGGTCCATCTCAGGATAGCGTTTAGGCGGGGTGGCATGCACAGGTCTTTGGTTAGGGAAGGGAGAGGCTTGTGTAGGGATGGTGGAGGGGGGAGGTTGCTGCTGCTGGTGAGGAGGAGGTGGAGGGGTGGGGTAACGCTGGTATTGATCTGATCCACCCATGGTCTTACTCGGCGTGGAGAATCCAGAGCCCTGGTTTGGAAACATTGTTTGCTGGTTGAACTGATTGGCTTGTGGCATTGGCGGCCTAGGAGAGGCCTGCTGATTGACAAATCGTACTGGAAATGGTTGATCAGGAGGACCTTGTGGCTGTGATGAAGGGACACCACCCATACCAGACTGAGGATGGGATGGTGAACGAAAAGCCTGATTGCCTGGAGGAGCCATAGAATTCTGTTGGTCAAACCTGAAGCACAAGGAACTCAACATGTCAAAGTTGTAACAAAAAGGAATTGCCACATAAGTGGGGTTTGAAGAAACAGTAATAAAAAACAATACTACATCTGAGTTGTCTGGTATTAATCTTTGATCAAATTATTAGGTAAGAATTGAACAAAAGGTGTTGATACCAAAATTTTAAATGGATCCAAGCTCTGTATAGTAATCTAAATAAATAACTTCCAAAACCAAGATAATTCTTTTCCAATGAATAGATGAGGATGTTGTTGCACAAAACCAAGTTCTTACCTGTCAAATTGTTGTCCGCTGTAAGGAGGGAATTGTCCACCTGGTTGGCTATTTTGATTCATTCTGTTTGCAGGAAACTGTTGTCCAGAGTTTCCACCACTGTAAGGGTCTCCGGATGGAGTGCCACTAAACCCATCAGTAGCTCCAGGGGGACGCCGATAGGTTTCATTGAATTGTTCCCCCTGATTGGCCGGCCTGTTCATTGTGTCATTAAAGTTGCTGTTATTATGGGGAGGTCCACTGCTATTGTATGGTGGTACAGGAACATTGCTGCCTCCCATACTAGGCCTATTTCCATACTGATTGAAGGAATTGTTCATTGATGTAGGAGGCTGCATTCCAGCATTATAAGGCATCTGATTTGAAGGTCCGAATCTAGGATACTGCGGATTGGAATTTGGTTCATCCGCAAATGGGTCCTGGACGCTGATGCTATCATTATTACTCTGGATCATATTATTAACCTGTGGGGGTGGCATACCATTTGTACCTGGCCCCATCATGTTGTTTTGTGGCATGTTGTAGTTGTTATGTGGCATCATATTATTTTGTGGCATGCTTCCAGGAGGCATGTTCCCTGGCATCATACCCCCCTGCATGTTGCCGCCCGGTCCCATGGACTGGTGAGGCATGGAATGAGGTTGCATGGGAACCATAGTGCCTGGTGGTGGCATGTTAGGGACAGGTCCACCCATACTGTTCATCATGTTACCGGGTGGCATCATGTTGTTTGGCATTGGTCCCATGCCTACATCGTTACCCATGTATCCCCCAGGCTGCTGCATGCCAGGGTGGAACTGCTCCATGCCCTGACTATTAGGTGTACTTGGGGGTCGGAATGCATCTTGAGATCCTTGGGAGCCAGCTGAAGATCAAAGAGATCAAATACAAAACTTGAAAGATACAAGGCAAAGGTTTGCTAGGTGCCTAACATTTAATCAACAGTGTTTCACTAATATCAAGAACTTACACAGTTAATGTTAGTGGAAGACTTTCTATTTAGGCTTAACAACAAACCAAGAGTATAAAGAGTAACATGATTGATTTAAACTGAATTTCTTTTGCAAAAGACAATTTTCCATAACCAAAGGTTATCTCCCCTTGACTACTGGCCTCTACCATTAGAAAAAGTCTTTTGTTTAAAAGTTCTAATAGAATGTTGTTTTGATAATGTAGAGATAGAAAATATTCCCAAGACAATTTTTTGGGCTAAAAACACATTTTATGGTACATTTATATACATTTTAACTTGGCTTTTAGTATGAACCCCATATTTTTTAATTTGAATTGTATTGAGTAAATAAAAACCAAGATTTTAGCATGCAACCTTTAAAAAGGAAATAATCTAACCTGGTGAGGGAGCCCTGCACTTGTTTTTACTGTCACGTTTCTGTTGAAGAGCTGCCTCCATTTGAGCAAGTATAGGAGCTGGATCAATACCTCCCTTATCAAATTTACACTCATAAGAAAACAAGTATTTTATATAATTTTTCT
Organism: Katharina tunicata; assembly: GCA_032466195.1. Classification (NCBI taxonomy): domain Eukaryota; kingdom Metazoa; phylum Mollusca; class Polyplacophora; order Chitonida; family Mopaliidae; genus Katharina; species Katharina tunicata. The sequence continues at coordinate 13,000 of JAVFBZ010206478.1, forward strand.
TCAGGGTAAAGGCGGCACTAGCTGATGCTCCAATATTCACCACCCCACAAATTTCTTTCCATTTCTTTGTCTTCGTTACCTTCGAAAATAAACATTCAATTTTAAAATAAAATCACCACTTTTAATTTACCAAATTACAGGGTAAAAAATTGTTTTTTTCAAATTTCTTAGAAATCAACAGCCCCCACTCTGGAATACATTTTTCAGCAATATTCTGATTTGGATTTATTCTGACCTTGTGCTCGAGATGATATTTCTAGTCCGCACAGCAACATTTTAATCCAGTTGTTTTAAAACTTTTTTTTCAGGCAGCTCGACCTTGGTTCCTAGTGTTTGATTGGGGTTTTAAAGCCATACCTAAGGTTATTTCACTTATATATGACGGCCAGCCGGCCCAATCGGTGCAGTAAACCACAATACACTTTCAGGACAGAAAACAGGACACCACAACAAATAGTCTTCCTGATGCCTTCAGAGAGCACCAGGGCACAAGAAGGCTTCCACTCAACCACCCCCTGGTTCCAGTGAATATCCCTAGCGTCTCCCCCCACTCATACAAAGACATGGTATAATTTGCACTGCAAATTCGAACATTTACTAAACTAACAGGGGTGTGGTACCACCATCTAGTAATAATTGATCCGAATCCTGCCAAGTTCAGTAATTGAATACCCATTTAAAAGAAAATCCTGATAGCTGAACACAATCTAGATTTAACAATTTTTAAGGAACAAAAATTCAGCAATTCAGCTAGGACCAAAACAGTCTGGTATATCTTGATACAACTTTTAACAAAACAGTTATAAACAGCAGCATATTGATAATCAATCCTAAATACCTCCATCATTCCCCCTTTCTCTCGGACTTGTAGATACAATTTGTACAGATCTAATGGCTGTTTGCTTATGGAGGGCATAGCCGTGACAGGTGTTCCTTTTTCTTCTAAATACTGAAAGAGTTTTTCCAAGAAAGGCCTCCTGTTTGGTTCCTCTCCCATTTCAAAAAGTTTACTAAGGTCAGGGGTGCTTGATTTCTGATAAACAAATATGACAAAATTATTAACACATTTGCCTGTATTTAATATTTGTTAATAACTGAAATATAATAAACATATTGCAATAGTTTCTGTTATAGTTATACTAAACATTTTAATAACATGTACTTACCCATGAAATTACAAAAAGTAAAAGACCTTTATTAAGATTTATGAGAGTTACCATATATCACGGGTGACAAAAAGTTACACATAAAGAAAACTTTTTATCATATGATTTCACCAGTCATAAGTAATTAATAATATTATTTTAATTAAACATTAATGAGTTTAGTTCTCAATATCTTACATGTACCGGTACATGGCTTAAGAAAAAACATTAATGAATATCAGTTTAAGAGGCAATGATTTTATATATATAACAATTTCTTTATGCCAGAAGTAGTGAACATCATAGTAATGACATAAAACAGAAATCAACAAGGAATAACAATAAATATCAAATCATGCAACAAGATTAAGAAGCTGAAATTGTTAACTTATTTTTGTTTACTAAAATATCCAAATACCAAACTGAATTAATTGAAAGTATACAAATAATCAAGTGAAGAGAAATCTCCATGCACATAAAAATAATTATGACCAAGGTGTTTATTTTTTTTTTACAAAGAACTCAAACCATTTCCAGGAGTAAGATGAAAACAACCAATCAAAAGGGATATTTTTAGTATGGCATAATTTTTTGTGACAATCTGATCAAGTCACATAGCCTCAATATTATTGATTGAACTGAATTTTATCCAGAACTAACAACCTTAGATTATTTAACCTTACTTATGAAGTGCTGGTGCCTTTAATTAGAAACCACCTCCGTGCATAATCTGATAATAAAAATCAGGCAAGAACTTGGGTTTTCCAGTTTTAACACGACCTGGTTTTTCCCATACAAGGATTTTCACGAAATTTCAGAACGCCACTAGTTTCAAGGATGTCATAAAAGAGAATTATTAAACTTAAGCACATGCACACTGTCATTCTAATTATCTGACTTGGGTTACTTCTGAGGATGTTGCATTATGAGTGTTTTTGTGTGAAACCTAGAAGACCCTAAACCAATTAATGGAAAAGATTTTAAGCAAAAATAAGTAAGCTGGATACCAAAACCCCAGTTTAACAAAACAAATATCCCAATTTCACTTTTTCTGTATTTCATAAGATGAAATATATTAAAGCTGACATTTTTGTAACCCAATTTTTTCTCAAAAATAAGCATTGGTAGAGGTTAGGATGTCATCAATAGGACTCCAGGAAAATTGGACCACATTTGGATAGCTGGGAATGGAAAGACACCTTTTCGGAACGTAACAGTCAGTACAAGCCAAGTAATGTTAGGGTTAAAAGCTGGAATTATTCATTGCTGGCAGTAGCTGAATCCTTTATGTTTCTAAATTTACTATTTAAATCAAGATGCTAATATCCAGTCCATTTAAAATCATTATATAACAGAAGTAACTTATCAGAACAGACAAAATAAAACCAAAACACAAAACGGATACTGTACTACAAAATAACAGCCAGACCACCACAAAGTGAATGAGGCACATAAAACGTGACTGGACGTTCAGCTAGGACATTGTGGAGGAGTATAAAGTCCATGGTGGTTCTAAGAATCAATTTTTGTTGGTAGGATCTTCATTTCACCAGTCTGTTAGAAATTTGTCTTCTGGTAAAGCATGCAAGCTAGTATCCAAAATGTTTAAATTGAGGCCCAAATAAACAAGTAATTTTTCTGGCCTCCCACCCATTTTTAGTAGAAGTTAATGGGATGTGTAATAAATAGTCTGTGTAATAAATAATCCACATTATGAGGGGGGCTGTTCTATGTGTGTTTAGAGAATTACGCACGGTACACCATCAACCCAACAATCACTGGCAAGGTGCCACACCATATGAAATTCATGTGACCAGACCACGGACACACGACAAAACTAGACCAAACCCACTCAATACTGCCAGCCTTGTGGTGAGGCCACTTACTGGGGTGCCAGGCCAACTGGGGCTGCTAATGTTGTCAAACTCTTCGTGATAAGACGACACGCTTGCCGTGCCGGGCGACGGAGCTATGCCCACACTGTCCTACAGAACAAACACACATTATGGTTTACTCTGGGCTCCACAGCTAGCCAATACCTGATAGAAACTGGCTTAACTAGCTTTCACCTACAGCTTAATTGATTCATTTATGAATGAGCTTGTGTGGACATTGAACTGTAGAAATAATTCAGTGTCTTGCATGCCTAGCTGCAAGCATCTAATTAATTTTTTTGACTGAATCAGCTGCAGAATAAAGTTAACAAAATTGTTTTAAGACAAATAATAAACAAGAGTGAGAGATGAGGTTTTAGTATCAAATTTTGTGGGCTAACATGCCAAACAAACAAAATATATCATTTCATAACAAAAGGTGAGTGAGTTATGATCATTAAGCAAAGGCAAAATGGTTTTGCAAAAACTTTATTGAAAAGTTTAGAAGATTTGTTTCAGAAAAGTTTATCGATACAACAAAACATAACAAAAATCTAATTCAATATTTTCTACATGTAAATGGACAGCAATAAATCTGAAAAAATTTATAAAATAAATATATCTTTTAAGATGCTTATTAATTCTAAGTATTTTAATCGACCCTTAAATTTGATTAAGTACCTAATAAATTGTAATTTCAAGAATTCCAATTCTTAAGATTTGTTAGAAGACAATGAATTAACATTTATACATTACTATATTA